>PVKP010004335.1:0-98712 GCA_004027715.1 Plecturocebus donacophilus | reverse complement strand
TTTTAAATGTGATGGAGGCTTTCTCTGTCTCCCAGGCTGGAGTGTAGTGGCGTGACCTCGGCTCACTGCAACCTCTGCCTCCTGGGCTTAATCTGCCTCAGCCTCCCTAGTAGCTGGGATTACAGGAAGCACCACCACACCTGGCTAATTTTTGTATTTTCAGTAGAGATGGGGTTTTGCCATGTTGGCCAGGCTGGTCTTGAACTCCTGACCTCAGGTGATCTACTCATCTTGGCCTCTCAAAGTGCTGGGATTATAGGTGTGAGCCACCATGCTTGGCCTCTGTATGTCTTTCAAGACTCAATTTAGGAGGTGTAAGAAAAATCTTCTATGCCCGTACTTCCCAGCTAGGTTTAGATGTGCTTCCTGTGGTATCCAATAAAGTTCTAACTAAACCTCCACCAGAATATTCATCGCTCTGTGTTACAGTGACTTGTTTACTGGGCTTTCTCCTTCAGAGGACTGGGCTCTTCCTAGTCTACTGTGCCCAAGCAGAGTTAATATTACATAGAAGACAATTAGTAAATTACATATTGAATGATTGAACTCAAGTAGAAATGTCTAGTAAGCTGTTAAAAATGTGAACAGTGAGGGGATTGTTCTTTTTCTCTCTGAATTCATAGCAGGTAGAAATATAGGTCTCTGCATTTGAATATTTGATCTTAAGTATCAATTTGTTGGACTGCTTCCTTGACTTAAAACCAGGCCTATTATTTTAGGAACCCTTAGGAAAATATTCCATGCTTAATCAAAACCTGTTTGAACAGTTCTCTGGATGGAGAGCATTTTTTATCCATTTCGTTCTATAACCAAGAATCAGTGGAGCAGCCAGAGAGCAGATTTTCTTGCATTCTCACTGCTCCTTGAGGTACAAACCAATTTTTCAGCTTCCACATATTCTAGCAAATAATTATTTGGTTCTGAAATAAAACTTTTTATTACAGCAACAATGATAGGATACCAGTAGGACAATAAAAATAAAGTCTTAATGCATGGGATGTGAGTGGATCAGGCTGGCAGGATTCCTGGAAGTGGTGAATGGAACCAGGGCAGAGCTGACTGCTTGAAGATCCAAGTGCAATCACAAATGATTTCCACAGATAGTGCTACTGAGTCTTTGCCGTCCTGTGTGCTTTATTGAATAAAGGGGAAGAGGCTCCTATCCTTGGAGGGAAATAGACTTCTTTTGATGTTGCTAACAAAGAGAAGCCCACTGGCAGTGCACACTGTGACATTTGCTTTGGGTTTTAAAAACACATAGCACAACCTGGTTGAAAAATGGAAGTTCTATATGGCAACTGCCTGTGACACATGCAAGGCAAGTTACCCCAGCTCATTAATGATGTGACAGAGGAAAAAGAAAAGCTCATCACTACCACCTAGGCAAAACAATGTATTGGCCGATGAGCAATGTTACAAAAAAGGAAAAAAGAAATTGATTGGGAAGCAAAAGACTGTGGTGGAACAGAGTATGGGCTTTGAAGATAGACCTGAATTGTGATTTTCTGTGTTCTGGTTTTTTTAACTTTACAATAGGAACGATACAGATATTTCTATGGGTTCATAAGGATTAAGCCAGAAAATATGCCCAGCAGAGAATATATTTCTGGCAAAGACAGGGTGCATTTCTTAACACTTCTTGGGGGTCTGTATTAAACAGGATACTTGGTTGATTATGGAGTTCATCTGTTAAAAACAATTTAAGGCTTGTGACTAATGTATCCTCTATTTAAGGTGCTATCAATTTTATCACTACAATTATTAACATAGCCCCCTCACCCCCAGCCATACCCTTTGCTTTTATGGATATAAGTGGTGTGACCAAGGCACCCATACACAAATGACCTGTGAAGACAGTGGTGGAAAGACAGTGAAAATGGACCTTTTCATTACCTGTGCCATGCAGGGAGGAAAACAACTTTAAAACTGTAGCCATGGGAGTCTGAGTCTTTTCAACCCTGCTTAATCTCACTTCAGACTCGTGTGTGTGTGTGTGCGTGCACGTGAGCATGTGTGCACATGCATGAACCATACTCTATAGAGAAAGAGTCTACTGGAGGGCAAAAGAGGAATTTGAAAGTTTGGAGACCATCTCAACCTAAAAACGTTAAGAAAGCAGCACATTTCTCTCTTATTTGTGTCTGAATCCTGTTTGTCTAGATTTTAGGGAAGTTTTTGAAAGACATGGAATAAGACAGAACTGACAACCATAAAGAATACCTATGCATTTGCTAGGTAGCTTCAAGGGCAGCCATAATTTTCAGTTCATTTTTAGAGTTTAGGTCAAATAGACTGTATTTGCTTGATTGAACATACTGGTCAATGTAATACGGGGGGTGGGGAGAACTAGCTAGATTAGTTGCTTATATAATCCAGATATAGGGTTAAGGAATGAGAAGTAAGGTGTTTCTGGAAACTACCAGAAACCAGGTGTCCTTGAGAAGCCTCTTGATCCTTGCAGAAATGACTCAGGCATGGCCAGGAGATTCAGTAGCAGATGGAGTTAGAGTTTTATATAAGGTATCAAAATGTGGAAATGGCAAAGAACAAGCAGTGTGGGGTGGGAAACAGACAGGAGAAGAAGGTTATTGAGATATTAAGACCAAAACATTCACCTTTATACAGTCAAAAGATTCCAGGACCAGTAGGATGTAAATAGAGCCCTGTTAGCAGTAAGAATCATGAGTTCTTTCTAGGCATATAGGCAGAGAATAAGGAAATTAATGGAAGGGGGCCTCATTGGTGGGAAGACTGTATTAAAGAGGCAAAGTGATCTCAGTCCAAATGCAGCTCCTACCCCTTAGTAGCTGACAATTTATTCACATATTTAAGTCTCATTGTCCCCATTTATAAAATGGTAAATATTAACAACTACCCTGCAGGGCTATTGTAAAGATAAATAAAAGGATGCAAACCGTGTGTGACAGTCTATGGCACACAATAGGGCTTAAAATGGTAGTTATTGTTATATTTTACGGAACTAATTAAAGAGGATTTTAAATCCTGGATAAGATAGCGACCACCTTGTGTTTAATTCTCACTTGAATTTAAAGTAACTTTCCCTAGATAAATCCCTTTGCGATGACAGAGTTAAAATTTCATAGCATATCGCCTGAAAGGATGCTTTACTGATGCAGGTGAATGCACTTCTGAAGCAGCCTTCTATTCTCTGAGATGAAAGTGGCATTGAATTCAGATAGCGCAGTCGGACATGTCTGTTTTTGATTGTTGATAAATATTTCATTTTACATTTTAAATTCATATAGGCCACAAAATCAGTGAAGATGAAAAAGAATTCAGTACTAGCCCATCCTTTTGCAGGATTGTTTCTTAGAACGTACTTGTTCTCCTTTTGTTCAATTGAGATTGAAGCATCTTGGCAGCTGGACCCTGACAGCTATTTCACAGCTGTAGAGAGCACACTATGTGGATGAGTTTCTTTTTCCCGTTAGTGAGTCTTAAATATCCTCCTTCTAGGATGAACTAAAAAGCAATCATTACTTATCTAGCTACAGGCTTGATTTTTTATTTCAAATAATATCATATTTGGGCTACCAATGTTATGTGTCTACATGTCTTGCATTAGAATGAAAGGTGTAGCTGTTTCATCATATTTTACATCTTATGGCAATGTACTGAGACATCTTGGAGCTAATTACAGGGTGGGATTTTAACATATACATGAAAATGACATTCGATTAGGAGAATTCAGAAAGCAAGTGAAAATGGCTAAAAGCACAAATATTGACATGATTGTATTACTGTCCCTGATGTAGTCAGTTTCTGGAGGGTTGAGCCTTCCTCTCTCTAAATTTTAATTATATTATTAGCAGTAGGCCGCCTTTACAGCAATTGGTACCCTCACTTTATCTAATGGAGTATTTTTCATCTAATTGACTCCAAATTTATCACACAAATGTCAAAGCCAAATTTTCCTATAATAACCTATTATCTCTGCAGTTCTGGCTCAGTGCACCTACAAGAAACCGCATACAATCATTTTTGGGCAAGTGAAGGACAGCAACTTAATTTTCTTACCTTAGATGATAAAAGACAGCTATTTTGGTAAAAGAAGAAACTTTTAATATGTTCTCTTAATTTTGCAGCATTTCTAATTTACCAGATTGCCCTTTGCCCTACTGTGTATATACGAATGAATATTCTTGTTAAGACGGAGCATTAGGAAGGTGGTAGCATAGACAGGAACAAGAAATAGGACCAGAAGCAGGAGGTCGGGATGCTGCTCTGAGGTTGGATGATTTTGGACAAATCACCTCATCTCCCTGATTCTCATATATCAAATGAGAAGCCTAGAATCATTGCTACATGAACTTCAGTCATTTGTGTATTGCCTACAAGGCCTTTACACATTTATATACTAACTGTCCACTTTTTCACCTAACATATTTCGTTGTCTCAACTAACTCATAAAAATATATATATTTGAAAAGCACTGTTAAGATGGGTGACTAGGAACAGCTCCAGTCTGCAGCTCCCAGTGAGATCAGTGCAGAAGGTGGGTGATTTCTGCATGTCCAGCTGAGGTAGCTGGCTTATCTCATTGGGACTGGTTAGACAGTGGGTGCAGCCCACCTGGGAGGGCGAGCTGAAGCAGGGTGGGTGTTGCCTCACTCGGGAAGTGCAAGGGGTCGGGGAACTCCCTCCCCTAGCCAAGGGAAGCTGTGAGGGACCCTGCTGTGAGGAAAGGTGCATTCCGGCACAGATACTACGCTTTCCCCACAATCTTCACAACCCATAGATCAGGAGATTCCCTCGGGTGCCTACACCACCAGGGCCCTGGGTTTCAAGCACAAACTGGGCGGCTGTTTGGGCAGACACCAAGCTAGTTGCGGGAGTTTTTTTTTTTATATCCCAGTGGCACCTGGAACGCCAGTGAGATAGAACTGTTGGGCTGAAGCCAGGGAGCCAGTGGTCTAGCCCAGCGGATCCCATCCCCACAGAGCCCAGCAAGCTAAGGTCCGTGGCTTTAAATTTTTGCTGCCAGCACTGCAGTTTGAAGTCGACCTAGGATACTTGAGCTTGGTGGGGGGAGGGACATCCAGCATTACTGAGGCTTGAATAGGTGGTTTTCCTCTCACAGTGAAAGCAAAGCCACTGGGAAGATCAAATAGGACGGAGCCCTCTACAGCTTGGCAAAGCTGCTATAGCCAGACTTCCTCTCCGGATTCTTCCTCTCTGGGCAAGGCATCTCTGAAAGAAGGCAGCAGCCCCAGTCAGGGGCTTATAGATAAAACTCCCATCTCCCTGGGACAGAGCATCTGGAGAAAGGGGCGGCTGTGGGTGCAGCTTCAGGAGACTTAAACATTCCTGCTTGCTGACTCTGAAGAGAGCAGCAGAGCTCCAAGAACAGTGCTCAAGTTCTGCTAAGGGACAGACTGCTTCCTCAAGTGAGTCTCTGACCCCTGTGCCTCTTGACTGAAAGACACCTCCCAGAAGAGGTCAACAGACACCTCATACAGGAGGACACTGGCTGGCATCTGGCAGGTGCCCCTCAGGACAAAGCTTCCAAGGAAGGAACAGGCAGCAATCTTGGCTGTTCTGCAGCCTCTGCTGGTGATACAGGCAAACAGCGTCTGGAGTGGACCTCCAGCAAACTCCAGCAGACCTGCAGCAGAGGGGACTGACTGTTAGAAAGAAAACTAACACACAGAAAGGAGCAGCATCAACATCAACAAAAAAGACATCCACACAAAAACTCCATCTGAAGATCACCAACATCAAAAACCAAAGGTAGATAATTCCATAAAGATGAGGAAAAACCAGCACAAAAAGACTGAAAATTCCAGAAATCAGAATGCCTTTTCTCCTCCAAAGGATCACAACTCCTCACCAGCAAGGGAACAAAACTGGACAGAGAATGAGTTTGACGAATTGACAGAAGTAGGCTTCAGAAGGTGGGTAATAACAAACTCCTCCCAGCTAAAGGAGCATGTTCTAACCCAATGCAAGGAGGCTAAGAACCTTGAAATGATGTTAGACAAATTGCTAACTAGAGTAACCAGTTTAGAGAAAAACATAAATGACCTGATGAAGCTGAGAAACACAACACGAGAACTTTTTGAATCATACTCAAGTATCAATACCTGAATTGATAAAGCAGAAGAAAGGATATCAGAGATTAAAGATCAACTTAATGAAACAGAACGTGAAAACAAGATTAGAGAAAAAAGAATAAAAAGGAACAAACAAAGCCTCCAAGAAATATGGGACTATCTGAAAAGACCTAACCTACACTTGACTGGTGTACCTGAAAGTGATGGGGAGAATAGAACCGAGTTGGAAAACACTCTTCAGGATATTATCCAAGAGAACTTCCCCAACCTAGCCAGACAGCCCAACATTCAAATTCAGGACATACGGAGAACTCCACAATGATACTCCTTAAGAACAGCAACCCTAAGACACATAATTATCAGATTCACTAAGGTTGAAATGCAGGAAAAAATGTTAAGGGCAGCCAGAGAGAAAGGTCGGGTTACCCACAAAGAGAAGCCCTTCAGACTAACAGCAGATCTCTCTGCAGACACCCTGCAAGCCAGAAGAGAATGGTGGCCAGTACTCAACATTGCTAAAGAACAGAATTTTTAATCCAGAATTTCATATCCAGCCAAACCAAGCTTCACAAGTGAAGGAGAAATAAAATCCTTTACAGACAAGCAAATGCTTTTGTCACCACCAGGCCTCTCTTATAAGAGCTCCTGAACATGGAAAGAAAAAACTGGTACCAGCCACTGCAAAACATACCAAATTGTAAAGATTTTCTTTCTTTAACACTATGAAGAAACTGCATTAACAGGAAAAATGACCATCTAGCATCATAATGACAGAATCAAATTCACACATAAAAATATTAACCTTAAATGTAAATGGGCTAAATGCCCCAGTTAAAAGACACAGACTGACAAATTTAATAAAGAGTTTAGAGTTTTCGGTGTGCTGTATTCAGGAGACCCATCTCATGTGCAAAGACACACATAGGCTCAAAATAAAGGGATGAAGGAATATTTACCAAGCAAATGGAAAGAACAAAAAAAAAAAAGAAAGAAAAGCAGGGGTTGAAATACTAGCCTCTGATAAAACAGACTTTAAACCAACAAAGATTAAAAAAAAGACAAAGAGCATTATATAATGGTAAAAGCATCTATGCAACAAGAAGAGCTAGCTATCCTAAACATATATGCACCCAATACAGGAGCACTTAGATACATAAAACAAGTTCCTAGAGACCTGCAAAGAGACTTAGACTTCCACACAGTAATAGTGGGAGACTTTAACACCCCACTGTCAATATCAGACAGATTAATGAGACAGAAAATTAACAAGGGTATTCAGGATTTGAACTCAGCTCTGAACCAAGCTGACCTAATAGACATCTACAGAACTCTCCACCCTAAATCAACAGAATATACATTCTTCTAAGCACCACATAGCACTTATTCTGAAACTGATCACATAATTGGAAGTAATATACTCCTCAGCAAATGCAAAAGAACAGAAATCATAACAAATAATCTCTCAGTCCACAAGGTAATCAAATTAGAACTCAGAATTAAGAAACTCAAAACCACACAACCACATGGAAACTGAACAACCTTCTCCTGAATAACTGCTGGGTAAATAATGAAATAAAGGCAGAAATAAAGATGTTCTTTGAAACCAATGAGAACAAAGGCATAACATCACAGAATCTCTGGAACAAAGCTAAAGCAGTGTTTAGAGGGAAATTTATAGCACTAAATGCCCACATAAGAGAGCAGGAAAGATCTAGAATTGATATCATAACATCACAATGAAAAGAACTAGAGAAGCAAAAGCAAACAAATTCAAAAGCTAGTAGATGGTAAGAAATAACTAAGATTAGAGCAGAATTTAAGGAGACAGATGTGAAAAACCCTTAAAAAAAATGAATGAATCCAGGATTTTTTTTGAAAAGATCAACAAAATAGACTTCTAGCCAACTAACAAAGAAGAAAATAGAGAAGAATCAAATAGACACAATAAAATATGATAAAGGGGATATCACCACTGATCCCACAGAAATACAAACTACTATCAGACAATACCATAAACACCTCTATGCAAATAAAGTAGAAAATATAGAAGAAAGGGATAAATTCCTGAACATATACACCCTCCCAAGACTAAACCAGAAAGAAGTGGATCCCTGAATAGACCAATAACCAGTTCTGAAACTGAGGCAGTAATTAATAGCCTACCAACCAAAAAAAAAAAAAAAAAATCCCAGGACCAGATGGGTGAATTCCAGGATTCACCACTGAATTCTACCAGAGATACAAAGAGGAGCTGGTACCATTCCTTCTGAAACTATTCCAAATAATAGGAAAAAAGGGACCCCTTCCTAACTCATTTTATGAGGCCAGCATCTTTCTGATATCAAAATCTGGCAGAGAAACAACAAAAATAGAAAACTTCAGGCCAATATCCCTGATGGACATCAATGTGAAAATCCTCAATAAAATACTGGCAAACCAAATCCAACTGCACATCAAAAAGCTTATCCACTACAATCAAGTCAGCTTCATCCCTGAGATGCAAAGCTGGTTCAACATATGCTAATCAATAAATGTAATCCATCCCATAAACAGAACCAATGACAGTGACCATATGATTATCTCAATAGATGTAGAAAAGGCCTTTTGTAAAATTCAACATGACTTCATTCTAAAAACTCTCAATAATCCAGGTATTGATAGAACATATCTCAAAATAATAAGAGCTATTCATGACAAATCCACTGCCAATATCATACTGAATAGGCAAAAAGACATAAATACATCTGTCTGGGTGGTGTAGGTTAGGCTGCTATAGAAAACAACATCGAAATCTCAGTGGCTTAAAACAGAAAGGTTTATTTCTTGTTCACACTATATTCCCATTGTGTGTTGGTTTAGGGCTTTGCTCCATGATATCCTCACCTTGACATTCGGGTGGATGGCAGGACTACTACAGGGGGCATTGCTAGCTGCCATGGCAGAGGAAAGAGGGCATGATGAATCATGTACTAGCTATTTATAGCTTCTACCTAAAGGAGACAAGTGCCACATCCACTCATATTTTATTTACCAGAGCAAATCACAAGGCCATGTCTAAGGTAGAGAAGTAAAATTTTACCAAGCGCCTGGAAGGAAAAGTGGAAATACTTGTTAGAAATTATTATTATTATTATAGCTATGCTGAAATTAACACCACCTTGGCCCCAAAATTGAACAGAAATAAAGAGTGGTGTGCAGAAAGTAGTTCTCAACTCCAGGGCCAGAGGTAGAGAGAGTTAGCTAGGTGTTCAATTCTGTGGCATAAAGGTGTCCACAAAAGCTACAAATGAGTGCTTAGGGGAGCAAAAGATCCCTGATACAGCCCAGTAGCTAGGATTTGAGATAAGCCCCTGACTAGCTCAGTGGGCCTATCAGTGATAGCCCTCTTCATAGATCAAGAGTCCTATTGGATTGCTCGAGGGTCCCTTGAAGAACTGATAGCAACAATAACCAGATGTCTAGTCACAGGTAGGTAAACATATAGTCAGGAAAAATACCCATATTCAAGATGAGTCTTCAAACCAAAGTTTTAACTCACTCACAGGAAATGAACGTTATGACAGCCAGGAAAATCATTGATTAGAAAATAAACGCACTCTACTTGTAAAAGAAAAAAGGTATTGTCTAAAAAAGTTTTTGTTTATTTAGGAGCTCCAACAAGGTAAAAGAAAGCACAGCATTTAAAAATAAATCAGAGAAATGATCAACATGATTGGACAGAAATGAAAAAAAAGACTATGTTGATATGAAGAAGAACCACTTTGAAATTTCACAAATGAAAAAATTAATCATTCAAATAAAAAACCCCAACGTTTATTAAAAACTCAAGACTAGATACAGTTGAAAAGACAATTGGCTAATTAGAAGATAGCATTGAAGAACATACCCAGAATATAGTACCATGATAAGAAAGATTTTTTTAAAAATGTGAGAGTAGATAGGGATATGGAAGGATAATTGGGAGACTTCAATGTATGTTTAAAAGGCTTTCAAGATAAGACACTAGAGAGAATAGCAGAAAAAAAATGAAAATAAAATAACCGAAAATTTATCAGTATTTTAAAAAAAGTCAATGTCCTCAGATAAAAGTGCATTTTGAGATCTGAGCAGAATAAATAAAAAATAAGTCAAACCTATGGACATTGTAATGAAACTGCAGATGTGGATAAATTGAAAATCATAATGGCTGTCAGTGAGAAAAACAGACTACTTCAAAATATGAAAATTAGGCTAATAAGATACAACAATAAAAGACACCAGAAGACAGCGTAGTAATATCTTTGCATGTCCGAGGAGACCGTAAATGTTAGTCTGAGATTAAATATCTAACTACATTATCATTCAAGATAGAGGGAGAAATAAAGACATTTACAGACCTATAAAGACTAAGAGTGCATTTGCTACACACGAGCCATTATTAGGAGAACTATTTAAGATGATATTTCAATAAGAATAAATTAAGCTGGAAGGAAAGAGGTTTATATCTTTTAAAAAAGAGGGAAAGGGTCATAGTTCAAAACATACTAACATCTTTGTCAGGAAGATGACTCTATTTTAAGACTTAAGGGTAATAATGAAAAAAAAAGCACAATTTAGAGGTTCTGTGTCAGTAGGGTGAAAAAGAAAGGAAATATTATAGAAGAGGATACATGTAGCTTGGATTATTTCAATCTCCTCTTCTTCTCCCCAAACATGTATCATAAAAACTGAAAAATACTTGCTAAATTAAATCAAATATGAATTCTGTTGAAACATATGATCAAAAAATTGGAATTGAAAAATTGGGCTGTTATATCAGGATCTGTCTTATTGCTATTATTTTTTTCTGAGGTGGAGTCTTGCTTTGTCTCCCAGGCTGGAGTGCAGTGGGGTAATCTTGGCTCACTGCAACTTCCACCTCCCGGGTTCAAGCAGTTCTCCTACCTCAGCCTCCCGAGAAGCTGTGCACCAGCATGCCCGGCTAATTTTCGTATTTTTAGTAGAGATGGGCTTCACCATGTTGACTGGGCTGGTCTCGAACTCCTGACCTCGTGATCCACCTGCCTTGGCCTCCCAAAATGCTAGGATTACAGGCGTGAGTCACTGAGCCTGGTCAATCTGTCCTATTTTTTAGAAGCCCAAGGTAAATACAGAAAAGTCTCAGTTACGTGATACCAGGAGGTAATTCAAAATATTTTTGTCCTTAACCTTAGGGAAAATAAGAAAAACCACACACACAAAAATCAGTATGTATTGAAAGCAGTAATTTGATTCAGGCCAATATAGATTTTATCTAGTCACCTGTAATTTTGACATTTCCATTTATCTCACTCTACTAGGATAACTTGGCTACAAAATACCGACTTTTAAGGAGACCAACCATCAGAAAAAAGTTCAGTCACTGCTAATGTACTTAATGTACAAGGATAAAAACTGAATTCATATTTTGATAAATGTTTTTAGTAATAAGTTTTACAAAAGTCTAAAATAACAGGAAACAATTCTGGCTTTTAAATGTAACAGAAGCTTCCATTTAGTGTAAGTAACAAAGCATTTTTGGCATCATAACTGCATGCCAGAAAGCTGAGTTCTGATTTCAAGTCTTTGCTTTGTGACCAAGCAGCTATGTGAGATGACAGAATGCATTTAGCCTATTGGGGCCTCCATGTGCTTATGTCTAATAGGAGGGGTTCAATTAGCTGAGCTCTAAGGTCCCTTGATGATTTCTAAGTCTATGATTCTAGAATGCACCAAATCCTGGGCATTCTGGTTAGCTGAAGTTGTAGGTCGCCTAAAAAATCTTTCTGGATGACATTGTGAAGCTCCTAGACTCTGCTTCATCAGAGATCTCTGGGGCAAGGCCATGCAGTCCCACGTGAAACGCCCTCGATTAGGTGCTTTCCTATCTTGAAGAGTGAAATGCTATGGGATGGTGAGCACAGAGGGATGACACGCAGAATAACAGAATGAATCCAAGCAGCGAGGAGCTCAGGCAAGGCATGTCGGCCAATTCACAACTGACATATTTATACAAATATTGGACAGAAAGTTTCTTAGTTTGAAAAGGCTGTGTCTATGGTACCTTTGTCCACAGAAAAATGTGAGCAATGAGAGGCATTGTTCAAGGAGATGGGCCAGAGCTGTGATAATGGCTTTGGCACTGGACCACTTTTTCATCTGTGACATTTATCGTGAAGCAACATTCAGGATCTTCACTCGGGGCTCATGCTGTGAAATACAATGGATGTAATATCTAGAAAACAAGGGAGAACAGATGTAGCTGGCTAGTATAATCCAGCGTGGCACTCATTATCCTTATGAAAGGAATAAATATTAAGCTTGAAAGACGGAAAATAGACACAGCTGAGATGGTCAGAATTCTGCCTGGCTGTAAAAGATGCCTGTAATTTATGTACCTGGGAATAGTCATTATGAAACAGGATGCCATTATGTCAGTTCTTATAACACACAAGCATCTCTTACAATAGACTGCGCATCCTGACTTTTCCTTTGGGAAGACGTTTAATTTTGCTCAAATAATATTTCATGGGCACCAAATAAAGAAATGTTAGGGCAGAATAAGGTGGTCAGGAAATGGTTATTCACAGATATGGACTCTTATTTTCATGATCTTTAGAGAAGATGAAAGCATGATATACAAATTCTTATGAGAAGGGGAGAAGGGAAGACCTTTGTAAAATACTGTGTCATTATATTCAATGATTTATAGTATTTGGAAACATACCTTTTCTCCTTTTATTTTTTAACATGTGATTAGACGAAATAGGCTGTCGAATTTCACACGGACGTAATGGTTCCGTTTCTGAGTTTTTATGCCCTTTGATATTTGAGTTTATGGAACCTTTTGTGATATTTTAATATAAAAGAATAATTTTGTTCTTGTCTGCAAAAATACTTTTATTATGAAACATCATGAGTGTTTGGGGCTTCCTCTTTTAGCCACTGTTAGAGGAGTCATTCCTGAGAGAGAGATTACAGAGCCTGACTGAAGAGAAAGCTGTCCCCAAGTCACATATTTAGTTAAAACTTCAACTAACAAAAGAATCTTTAATGCTTTATTCTCTGGAACAAACCTTGACTCTTCTATAGATGCTCAGCATCAAATGTTAGTTGTTTTACTGGTAGAATACTGTGACTCCTCTTCATTACAAATGTTTATCTGAATCTTTTTAGATGTGTATTTTACCTCGTCTACAGCAATGCCCTTATTTTCAATGTGCATGTTTGAGTCTCTTGTCAAAAATATACTTGACCTCATTTACTGTTACTCTTCCAATTTTCAACCTGGATATTTGAATTACTTCTGAAATGAATATTCTGGCTTTTTGAAATTTGTTTACTGGCTTTTTGAATATAAGAGGCTCCCTCCCCTGTGTGTCTAAAGACAATTCCTGGATAGCTGTGGGGTGGATGGAATCTTGGGATGTGCTTCTGTGTAAAATACAGCATACACAGTGATCTGATAGGCCGAGCGTGGTGGCTAATGCCTGTAATCCCAGCTCTTTGAGAGGCTGAGCCAGGTAGATCACCTGGAGTCAGGAGTTTGAGACCAACCTGACCAACACGGTGAAAGCCCATCAATACCAAAAATACAGAAATGAGCTGAGCATGGTGGCGGGCACCTGTAATCCCAGCTACTTGGGAGACAGAGGAAGAAGAATCTCTTGAGCCTGGGGGGCCAAGACTGTGCCACTGCACTGCAGTCTGGGCAACAGGATGAGACTCTGTCTCAAAAAAGAACAGACGAAGAAACAAAATGATCTGCTAAGGATTTATTTTTAAAATAAAATTTTTAATTTTTAATTTTTGTGGGTACAGAGTAGGTGTATATATTTATGGGGGTACATGAGATATTTGGATACAAGCGTACAGTCACTAATGATCACATCAGGGTAAATGAGGTATCAACTACCTCAACCATTTATCCTTTTATGTGTTACAAACAATTCAATTCTACTCTTTTAGTTATTTTACAATGTACAATAAATTGCTGTTGACTATAGTAACCATGTTCTGCTGTCAAATACTGGATCTTGCTCATTCTGTTTATTTTTTGGTACCTGTTGACCAACCCAGCCTCCCATCTACCACTACCCTTCCCAGCCTTTGGTAACCATCCTTCTATCTCTGTGGGTTCAGTTGCTTTAAGTGAGAATGTGCAAAGTTTGTCCTTCTGTGTCTGGCTTATCTTACATAATTGCTTCCAGTTGCATCCATGTTGCTGCAAATGACAGGAACTCCTCCTTTTTTATGGCTGAATAGTACTCCATTGTGTATCTGTATCACATGTTCTTTGTCCATTCGTGCCTCGGGCACTTAGATTGCTTGAAAATCTTGGCTATTGTGAATCGTACTTCAATAAACATGTGCGTGTAGATATTCCCTTTGATGTACTCATTTCCTTCCTTTTGGATAGATACCTAGTGGTGGGATTACTGGATCATATGACAGCTCAATTTGTAGTTCTTTTGAGGAACCTCCAAACTTTTCTCCACAGTGGTTGTGCTAATTTACATTTCCATCAATGGTGTATGAGGGTTTCCTTCTTTCCATATCATCACCAGTATTCATTATTCCTATCTTTTGGATAAAAGCCATTTTAACTAGGGTGAGAATATCTCTCACTCTAGTTTTGATTTGCATTTCTCTGATGATCAATGGTGTTGATCACCTGTTTGCCATTTGTATGTCTTCTTTTGAGAAATGTCTATTCAGATTTTTTGCCCATTTTAAACAATTGGATTATTAGATTTTTTTAAAAAAATATACAGTTGTTTGAGCTCCTTATATATTCTGGGTATTAATGCCCAGTCAGATGGATAGTTGCAAATAATTTGTCTCATTCTGTGGGTTCTCTCTTGACTTCATTGATTGCTTTCTTAGCTTTTTTTAAATTTATTTAAAAATTTTATGGGGTACATGCCATATTTTGATATAGGCATGCAATATAAAATAAGCACATCACAGAGAATGAGGCATTCATCCCCTCAAGCATTTACCCTTTGAGTTACAGATAATCCAATTGCATTCTTTAAGTTATTTTAAAATATACAATTTAATTATTATTGACTATAGTCACCCTATTATGCTATCAAATAGTAGGTATTATTCATTCTTTCTTTTTTTTTGCACCCACTAACCATCTCCATCTCCCCACCAACCCCCTAAAACCCTTCCAAGTATCTGGTAATCATTCTTTTATTCTCTATCTCCATGAATTCAATTAATTTAATTTTTAGATCAACAAATAAGTGAGAACATGTGATCTTTGTTTTTCTGTGCCTGGCTTATTTCACTTAACATAAAGATCTCCAGTTCCATCCATGTTGTTGCAAATGACTGGATCTCATTCTTCTTTTTTATGCCTGAATAGTATTCCATTGTGTATATATACCATATTTTCTTTAACCATCCATCTGTTGATGGATACTTAGGTTGTTTCCAAATCTTAGCTATTGTGAACAGCTGCAACAAATATAGGAATGCAAATATCTCTTCAACATACCGATTTCCTTTTTTTTTGGGGGGGGGGTGGTCCATACCCAGTAGTGGAATTGCTAGATCATATGATAGCTCAAATTTTAGTTTTTTGAGGACCCTTAAACTGTTCTCTATAGTGGTTGTATTAATTTACCTTTTACCAACAATGTACAAGCATTCTCTCTTTTCTAAATACTTACCAGATTTTATTATTGCCTGTCTTTTGGATGTAAGCAATTTTAACAGAAGTGAGATGATATCTCATTGTAGTTTTGATTTTCATTTCTCTGATGATCGATTATGTTGAACACCTTTTCATATGCCTGTTTGCCATTGTATGTCTTCTTCTGGGAAATGCATATTTAAATTTTTTGCTCATTTTTGATTGGATTATTACTTTTTTTCCCTGTAGAGTTGTTTGAGCTCCTTATGTATTCTGGTTATTAATTTCTTGTCAGAGGGGTAGTTTGCAAATATTTTCTCCCATTCTGTGGGTTGTCTCTTCTCTTTCTTGATTGCATTCTTTGCTGTGCATAAGCTTTTTAACTTGATATGATTCCATTTGTTCATGCTTGCTTTGATTGCCTGTGCTTGTAGGGTATTGCTCAAGCAGTCATTGCCCAGATCAATGTCCTGGAGATTTTCCCCAGTGATTTCTTGTAGTAGTTTCATAGTCCGAGGTCTTAGATTTCCGTCTTTAATACCTTTTGATTTACATTTTGTATACAGTGAGGGATAAGGGTCTAGCTTCTTTCTTTTGCTCTGTATATACAGCTTTCCTTGCATCATTTATTGCAGGGCCTGTCTTTTCCCCAGTGTATGTTATTAATACCTTTATCAAAAATGAGATCACTGTAGGTGTGTGGATTTGTTTCTGGGTTCTCTATTTGGTTACACTGGTCTGTGTGTCTGTTATATGCCAGTACCATGCCGTTTTGGTTACTATAGTTCTGTAGTATAATTTGAAGTCAGGTAATGTGATTCTTCCAGTTTTGTCCTAGGATAGCTTCAGCTATTCTGAATCTTTTGTGGTTCCACATACATTTTAGGATTGTTTTTATCTGTTTCTATGAAGAATGTCTTTGGTGTTTCAATAGGGACTGCATTGAATCTGTAGGTTGCTTTGGGTAATATGGGCATTTTAACAATATTGATTCTTTCAGTATATGAACTTGGAATATTTTTCCATGTTTTGGTGTCCTCTTTAATTTCTTTCATCAGTGTTTTACAGTTTCCATTATAGGGATCTTTCACTTCTTTGGTTAAGTTAATTTCTAGTTTTTAAATTCTATGTGGCTATTATAAATGGGATTACTTTTTTAAAATTTATTTTTCAAATTGTTCACTGTTGGCACATAGAAATTCTACAGATTTTTGTATGTTGAATTTGTATACTGCAACTTCATTGAATTTGTTTATCAGTTCTAATAGTTTTCTCGTGGAGTCTTTAGGTTTTTTCAAATATAAAATCACATCACCTACAACAAAGATAATTTGACTCCTTGCTTTTCAATCTGGATGCGATTTATATCTTTCTTTTGATTGATTGCTCTAGTTAGGACTGCAGTACTATGTTGAATAACAGTGCTGACAGTGGGCATCCTCCTTGTATGTTCTAAATCTTTGAGAAATGGCTTTCAGTTTCTTCCCCATTCAGTGTGAGTAGCTCTGGGTTTGTTATATATGGCTTTTATTATGTTGAGGTATGTTTCTTCTATCCCCATTATTTGAGGATTTTTATTAAGAAGGGATGTTGAATTTTATCAAATGTTTTCCAGCATCAGTTGAAAGGACTGTATGACTTTTATCCTTCACTCTGTTTATATGAATGCATGTGTTGAGCCATCCTTGTCTCCCTGTGATAAATCCCACTTGGTTATGATGAACGATCTTCCTAATGTATTGCCGAATTTGGTTTGCTAATACTTTTTTTGAGGATTTTTGCATCAATATTCATTAGATGTACTGGTCCGTAGTTTTCTTTTTATGTGTCTTTGTCTGGTTTTGGTAACAGGGTAGTATTGGCCTCACAGAATAAGTTTCAAAGTATTCCATCCTCCTATATGTTTTGGTGTATGCCTAATAGATATTTACAGAACATTTTATCCAAGAACTGCAGAAAGAAAACTATGGGCCAATATCCATGACGAAGATTGATACAAAAATCCTCAACAAAATACTACCAAGTTGTATTCAACAACAGATTGAAAAGTTCATTCATCACGACCAACTGAGATTTATCCCAGGTATCCATGAAGAGCACTTGTGCCCTGATGGTTCAATATATGCAAATTGGGAGGCAGAGCAAGATGGCAGAATAGGTGACATCTTTCGGTGGCAGAATATAAAGTTCCACCCATTACACACACACACACACGCACACACAAAAGGACATCAAGTTAACAGCTACCTACACAGAAAAAACAACTTCATAAGAACCAAAAATCAGGTGAGCACTCATAGTACCTATAGTACCTGGTTTAAACTTTGTATCACTGAAGGAGGCACTGAAGAGATAGAAAAAACAGTCCTGAATTGCCATCACTACCTTTCTGCCAACCCCAGCAGCACTGGCATGGTGCAGAGAGCATCTCTGGGGGTTAGGGGAGGGGGAACCCAGCAACTGTGAGGCACCGAACTCAGTGCAGTTCTGTCAGAGCAGAAAGGAAAACCAGACCAAATTCAGCTGATGCCTGCCCACAGAAAGAGCTTTTAAACCAGTCCTAGCCAGAGGGGAATTGCCAGTCCCAGCAGTCTGAACTTCAGTTCCTGCAGACCTTGCCACCAAGGGCCAAAGCGCTCTTGGTCTCAAAGTAGACTTGAAAGGCAGTCTAGGCCTAAATGACTGCAACTCTTAGGCGAGTCCTAGGGCTGAAACAGACCCGGAGACAGTGGACTAAGTGGGCATGTGACAAACTGAGACAGCAGCTGGGGCAGCCACAAGAGCGCTGGCATAACCCCTCCCGTAGCCCCAGGCGGCACCACTCACAGCGCCAAAGAGACCACCTCCACTTGAGGAGAGGGAGGGGTGGGGAGGACTTCGTCTTGTGTCTTGGATACCAGGTCAGCCATAGCAGGATAAGGGAACAGTCAGAGTCACGAGGCCCACATTCCAGGCCCTAGCTCCCAGATGACATTTCCAGACACACCCGAGACAGAAGGGAACTCACTCCCTTGAAAGAAAGGACTCAGTCCTGACAGCATTTATCATCTGCTAACTGAGGAGCCCTGGGCCCGGAATAACAACAGGAATACATGAATACTACATCAAGGGCCTTCATAAACCTCTGAAACCTGCTGGTTTCGGGTACAAGCAAAGAGAAAACTAATAAAACTGGACATTTTAGCTCAATCTCCATGCTTTTTAACTTTTTGTTATTTCTATTTATATCCTATTGTAGTCTCTATGTCTTGAAATGTTGCTGTAGAGATGATTATTTAGCAGTTCATCTTTTATTCTTTCTGCTTAAGATATGAGTAGTTTAAGGCCAGGTGCGGTGGCTCACGCCTGTAATCCCAGCACTTTGGGAGGCCGAGGTGGGCAGCTCACCTGAGGTCGGGAGTTCGAGACCAGCCTGACCCATATGGAGAAACCCCATCTCTACTAAAAACAACACATTAGCTGGGCATGGTGGTGCACGCCTGTAGACCCAGCTCCTTGGGAGGCTGAGGCAGGAGAACTTGAACTCAGGAGGCAGAGGTTGTGGTCAGCCAAGATCACACCATTGCACTCCAGCCTGGGCAATAAGAGCAACACTCTGTCCTGAAAAAAAAAAAGATATGAGTAGTTTACACACCACAGTTACAGTGTTGTAATAGTCTGTGTTTTTCTATATACTTACTATTGCGGGTGAGCTTTGTACCTCTAGGTAATGTTTACTGCTCATTAATGTACTTTTCTTTCAGATTGAAAAACTCCCTTTAGCATTTTTTTTGTTCAAAAGCCTTGTTTTCATGAAATCCTTCAGCTTTCGTTTGCCTGGGAGAGTCTTTGTTTCTCCTGCATGTTCTAAAGATATTTTCACTGAATCAACCATTCCAGGGTAAAAGTTTCTTCTCCTTCAGCATTTTAAATATGTTATGCAACTCTGGCCGGGCGCAGTGGCTCCCGCCTGTAATCCCAGCACTTCGGGAGGCCGAGGGGGGCAGATCACGACGTCAAGAGATGGAGACCAGCCTGGCCAACGTGGTGAAACTCCGTCTTTACTAAAAATACAAAAATTAGCTGGGCGCAGTGGCGTGTGCCTGTAGTCCCAGCTACTCGGGAGGCTGAGGCAGGAGAATCACTTGAACCCGGGAGGTGGAGGTTGCGGTGAGCCGAGATTGCACCACTGCACCCCAGCCTTGCAACAGAGTGAGACGCCGTCTCAAAAAAAAAAAAAAAAAAAAATATATATATATGTATGCCACTGTCTCCTAGCCTTTAAGGTTTCCACTGAGAAGTCTGCTGTCCAGATGCACTGCAGCTTTATTGTGCCTTATTTGTTTCTTATCTCTTGCTGCTTTTGTGATCCTTTGTTTATCCTTGACCTTTGGGAGATTATAAAATTTCTTGAGGTAGTCTCATTTGGGTTAAATCCGCTTGGTATTCTATTTCTTTCCTTCCTTCCTTCCTTCCTTCCTTCCTTCCTTCCTTCCTTCCTTCCTTCCTTCCTTCCTTCCTTCCTTCCTTCCTTCCTTCCTTCCCTCCCTCCCTTCCTTCCTTTCCAGAGCCTTGCTTTGTCACCCAGGCTGGAGTGCAGCAGCACAATCTTGGCTCACTGCATCCTCTGCCTCCTGGTTTAATCGATTCTCCTGCTTTAGTGTCCCTAGTAGCTGGGATTACAGGCGTCCACCACCATGTCTGGCTAAGTTTTGTTTTAGTAGAGACGAGTTTTCACCATGTTGGCCAGGCTGGTCTAGAACTCCCGACCTCAGGTGACCCACCCACCTCGGCCTCCCAAAGTGCTGGAATGACAGGTGTGAGCCACCATGGCTGGCCCTATGACCGTCTTTTACTTGAATATTGATATATTTTTCTGGGTTTGGAAGTTCTCTGTCATTATTCCTTTGAATAAACTTTCTACCCCATCTCTTTTTCTACCTCTTACTTAGGGCTAACAACTCTTAATTGTTAGTTGTTATTCTTTTAAATTATTTTTTCTTTATTCTTTTAAATTATTTTTTCTTTTGTCTCCTCTGACTGTGTATTTTCAAATAGCCTGTCTTCAAGCTTACTAAATGTTTCTTCTGTTTGAGTCATTCTGCTGTCAAGAGACTTTGAGGCATTCTTCAGTATGTCAATTACATTTTTCAGCGCCAACATCTCCAGCTGAGTTTTAAAAATTATTTCAATGTCTTTACTAAATTTATCTAATAGAATTCTGAATTCCTTTTCTGTGTTATCTTAAATTTCTTTAAGTTTTCTCAACACCGCTATTTTGAATTCTGTCTGATAGGTCACATATCCCCATCTCTCCAGCATTGGTCCCTGGTACCTTATTTAGTTTCTTTGGGTCATGTTTTCCTGCTGAATGGTCTCAATGCTTGTGGATGTTCGCTGATGTCTGGGTGATGAAAAGTCAGGTGTTTATTGTAATCTTCACAGTCTGGGCTTGTTTGTACCAGTCCATCATTGGAAAGCATTCCAAGTATTAAAGGGAATTGAATGCCGTTATCTACGTCCTCCGTCATTGTAGCCATAATTGCATTAGAGAACATCCCAGGCCTTGTAACACTGTGATTTCTGTAGAGTCATGGAATGACCACGTTGACAGTCTGGGGTATGATCCAGGAGAATTCCTTGGATTACCATTCAGAAATTCTATTTTCTTCCCTTCCTTGTCCCTAAAGGAAGTCTCTCTCTCTCTCTCTCTCTCTCTCTCTCTCTCTCTCTACTGAGCTGTAGGTGCTGGGGGAATGGTGACTCAAGTATTCTTGTGGCCACGACCTCTGGGACTGTGCTGGGTCAGACTCAAAGTCAATAAAGCTCTGAGTCTCGCCCAAGGCCTGTGGTAACAACTACTTGGCCACCACCTATGTTTGCTTAAGTCCCTAGTGCTCAGTAATGAGCAGGTTGTGAAGCCAGCTAGGCTTGTGTTTTTCCCTTCAGGGCAGTGAGTTCCCCCTACCCCCAGGTGGGGCCAGAGATGAGTCAGAAATCTTAGTAATCTTCCCGGTGCTATTCTATTACAGCTGAGCTTGCACTCAAGTCACAAGTCAGAGTCTTTCCCATGCTTCCCTCCTCTTTGCACAAGCAGGGGGGTCTTTCTGCATGGCCACTACTGCCTCAGGCCCATGACAAGTACCTCCTGGCTACCACCAATATTCACTCAAGGCCAAGCGTTCTTCAGTTAGCTTGTGGTCTGAAATCTCCCTTCAGGCAACTTAGCTCCTCTCTGACCTGGGTCAGGTCCAGAAATGCCATCCAAGGATGAAGGCCTTGATGTGGGGACCTCCGGAGCCCACTTGGTGCTCTACCCACTGTGGCTGAGCTGGTTCCTGAGCTGTAAGACTCAGTGCCCTTTAATCATCTCTCTCCTCTTCTCAAGCAGGAGTCTCTCCCCATCTCTACACAGCTTGGAATGTGCTGAGTCACACCTGAAGCCAGCAAGTCTCAGTCTCACCTACCTCCCTCGGTAAGTACTACCTTGTTACCACCGCTGATAATTCAGGGCTCAAAGAGTCTTTACTGAGCAGGTGATGAATGCTGCAAGGACTGGGGCCTTCCTTTCAAGGTAACAAGTCCCTTCTGGGCAAGGGTGTGTCTAGTAACGTCATCTGGGAGCTAGGGCTTAAAATGGGGACCTCAGGACTCTACCTGGTGCCCTATCCTACTGTGGCTTAGGTGGCATCTAAGTCATAAGACAAAGTCCTCTTTACATAATCTCCCTTCCCCTCTCCCCAAGCAGAAGGAAGGATTCTCTCCTGGAGCTTTGAGTTGTGCTGCCTGGAGTTGGGGGAGGGGTGGTGCAAGCACGCCTTGATCACCTGGCCGATATCTCACACCTTGATCACCTGGCCAATATCTCACGCCTTGATCACCTGGCTGATATCTCACTAGATTGTATGCTCCCTGTTGATTCTGAGTCCAGCACAGCCTCTGGATTTGCCCAGAATTACAGTCCCTGTGGCTTAGACTGCCTTTTGAGTTTATTTAGGACCCAAGAGCACTTGACTCGCAGTAGTGGGACTTCCCCAGACTCGGTTCTGGCCGCTGAGATTGGTGATCCCCCTCTGGCTAGGGTGGGTCTAAATGCTCCCTCTATGGGCGCCAGCTGAGTTCTGCCCTGTGTTGCTTTCCACTTTTGCAGGAGCACTGAGTGACAATGCAGGTTCCCACAATCACTGCACTCTTCTCCCCGCAAGCACGCAGATTCCCTCTCCATGCCATGCAGCTGCTGCCCAGGGTGGGAGTGCGGGTAGGGGCTGGCGGAGGGTGGCATTGGCAATTCGAGACTTTCCTACTCTTTTCAGCGTCTCTGTCAGTGATAGGAAGTCAAAACCAGATACTGTGATCACTCATGATTTTTGGTTTCTATGAAGGTGCTTTTTCGTGTGGATAGTTATTCACTTTGGTGTTCTTGCTGGGGAGAGAATTAGTAAAGGCTTCTGTGGGGCCATCTTGCTCTGCCTGTGTGTTGAGGTTTGAGGTGAGAGACTTTGCAGAAGTCTGATAGTTACCCCCACCCCCACCCTTTCCTTCCTGAATTCAGATTTTAATTCAATGGAAAGAACCATATTTCAAAGTATTCCAGGCCTATGGTCTTATTTCCAAAACTCGTACAACATAAACTTTTTAGTTTGACTGGGTTTTTGCCTGAAATCCTGGTCTGCATTCTCATCTTATGCTGGGCTGAACAGGTATGTGAAAATCCATCTTGCCTCCTCCCTTAAACTCTAGGGCCTACATGGATTGAAAACTAGTGAGTCAGAGACTAAACCCAGATGCCTCCACAGTTTAAAAACTAAATATTTGAATACGTTGAAGAGGTGTGGGGGATCCACTCCTCCAATCCCCTCATTTCCTTTGTCTGTCACTAGGCGTGCGTTTAGATTCCTGTCTTGGCACCTGCAGGATTGGAATGTATAATGCCACGCCAGCACTGTGGAGGGAAAGCATCCTCTGCCTTCTAACCCTGGGCTTTTTCATGCGCAGCTTCTTTCCTCTTGGGAAGCTTTCTCTGCCCTTCTTCCTTTCCGTGTTGTTCACTGCCGTCTCACATCTGCTTTGTGAAGGATCCTGCAGCTACCTTTACACAGCCTTTTCTTCTGTATACAGCAGTTACATGGTTGGTTTGCTGTTGATCCCTCTAGGGTCAGGAGAACTCACACAGGGTGAGCGACCAAGGGCGTGGCTTCAAAGGAACGAGCGTCCCAGGGCCACGCCTCCATCCCCTCCCCCAGGGCCACGCCTCCATCCCCCTCCCCCCCGGGAACCTGGAGTTCCTCGTCTGACTTTCCGGGCACTGGCAGGTAAAATGACAGGTGTGCTCCTCTGTTTCAACAGCCCACAGAAAGCTCCGGGAGGAGGGGCTCTGCTGCGCATGGACAGCCAATCCCATGTCAAAGTCGAAGATCAATCACTCCAGAGGACGTTTAAAAGAACTCCTCTCACTGGACGAGAACACGAAAGGGGCGGGAGTAGCTCCGAGATGGAAGTCCCTGCCCCTTACCTGTGCGGGCCCCTGCTCTGGTGGGCGTGGCCTCTCGCGGGCCCCTGCTCTGATGGGCGTGGCCTCTCGCTGGCCCCTGCTCTGGTGGGCGTGGCCTCTCGCTGGCCCCTGCTCTGATGGGCGTGGCCTCTCGCTGGCCCCTGTTCTGGTGGGCGTGGCCTCTCGCTGGCCCCTGCTCTGGTGGGCGTGGCCTCTCGCTGGCCCCTGCTCTGGTGGGCGTGGCCTCTCGCTGTCTACCTGTGGGCACATCCCCTGCGGGTGCCCCTCCCACGGGAGCTCGCTCAGCTTCTCTGGCTTCTCTTTCTCTGCCTAATAAATCGCTCTTTGCTAGACTCTTTGGGTCCAATATTTACTGGAATGGTAAGCTCACCGGCAGGGCCCCTTCCTCATTCTCGGGACAAAGGGAGTCCAAGAACCTCGGGCACATCCGGTCGGGGAGGGAGCTGAGCCCCATCCTCTCCCGCCACCCAGTTAGAAGAGGGCACTTTCCTCCCAAATTACACCTTTTCAGTTAGTTAACAATGCGTGTCGGAAGGGAGAACAAAGGCCTGCCAATTAGACTCATCTATTACCCAATGACGAGAAGTATAAAAACCTGTATGTAAATGTTAAACTTTTAATTTTGAAGTATTGCTAAAATTATGAAAAAGTTGCAAAGCAAGTTATTGTGTACCCGTCACCTTTCTCTAATGTTTAACATTTTATATAATGATGTAACATTCATCAAAATCAGGAACTTGAAATTGGTACAATAGTATTACTAAACTATAGACGTTATTTGAATAACATATTTTATCAGTTTTCCCTCTAATGCCCTCATTCTGTTCCCAATGTGTAATATAGGATACTACATTGCATTTACCTGTGTGTTTCCTTAATTTTATTCAGTCTATGAAAATTTTCTCATTTTGCTTATCTTTCAAGATTCTGATGTACTGGTAAGTTATTTCATTGAATGTCTTTCAATTTGTGTTTACCTGTGTATTAGTCAAAGTTCTACGTAGAAATAGAACCAACAGCACATAAGAGTGCATGCACACACACACACACACACACACACACACACATCCCTATAAAAAGATTTATTATAAGAAATGGACTCACACAGTTATAGAAGCTGAAAAGTCTAAAATCTGCAGAGCTGATTTCTCAGTTTGAGTTTGAAGGCTGGGAGCTGTGTGGAATGAGGAAGAGCTTAATGCTCCAGTTCAAAGGAAGAGCTGATCATCTAGTTTGAAGGTCATCAGCCAGGAGAGTTCTTTCTTACTCAGGGAGGATCAGCTTTTCGTTCTATTTAGACCTTTAACTGTTGAATGAGGGGCACCTACATTATGGAAGGAAATTTGCTTTACTCAATCTGTCAATTTAAATGCTAGTCTCATCTATAAACACCCTCACAGAAACACTCAGAATAATGTTTGACCAAATATCTAGGCACCCCATGGCCCAATCAAATGGATAAATAAAATTAACAATCACAGCCTGATATTTTCTCATGATTAGCTTGAGGTTATGCCTTTATGGCAAGAATACAACAGAAGTGGTTTTTTCATTACCAGTGAACATCGGGAGTTACGTGATTTCCTAATATGCTGCTATTGGAAATGTTAAGATTGATTACTTGTACCAAGCACCAAGATGGTACTTGTGATGTTTCTCTACTGTAAAGTTACTGTTTTACCCCACAGTAATTTTAAATATCTTGATGGAAAATCTTTGCAACTCTGCTAATATTTCGTTTCTTTTCAAACTTTTGCCTACTTGGAGAATGGCATTTAGAAATCAAAATCTGGGTACTAGCTGTGCTCATTGCTACTGAGGTGGCATCGCCTTAAAGCATATGTATCTCTTTATTGTGACAAGAAAGTATCTCTCAATTTCTAGTTTCCTGAGCATTTTAATTATGAACAGGCCTTGAATTTCGTCCAACACTTTCTCAGCTTGGAGATAATCACATCATTTGTTTCCTGGGTTCATTGATATGTTATATATTAATATATTTTCTTATATTGGATCAATGTAACATTCCTGTAATAAACCCCAGTTGGTCATGGTATATTTTCAATGTGGTACTGAAATGGATTTGTTAATATTTTATTTAGTATTTTTGGATTGATATTCATAAACGGTACTAATTGTTAGTTTTAAAAAAAACCTTTATTTGGTTTTGGTATAAGTTACACTTGCTTCATAAAAGGAGTTACAGAGTTTTCCTTCCTTTGCAATGCTCTGGAATATCTTACGGGGCACTGGAACTATCTGACATTGAAAAGTTTGGAGATTTATGTCTTTTTCTATTTTTGAAACATTTTCTTATAGTTTTAAATATTAGCTCTCTTCCATTATTTTATTTTTCTTCTTAGGGACTGATAATTGGATATTATTCTTCCTTTGCCTGTCTTCCATTTGTAGTACTTTCTCTCTGATTCTTTTTACCTTTTTCTTTGTTATTTTTAACTTTCTGATTATTTCTTTTTATCCAAATGCTAATCAGGTGTGATCCTGCTTAGCTTCTGAAATCAGATGAGATTGGGCACATTCAGGGTGGTCTGGCTATAACCGTTTTGGTTATTTCCTGCCTTTCTTTTATGTCTCATATGAAAAATATAATTTCAGTTTATTCTCTCTTCAGCACCCTGTAATTTATATTTTATTATCTGAAATAGTTTCAACTTTTTCTTAGTTCTTTGCTGAGTTCAATTAATTCTCATTTCATTATGCTTTTCTTTTTCTTTTTATTTTGTTATTCATTTCTGTGAGTTTTGAATTTCTGATTTAAGGTGGTTTTTCATGTCTTCAAATGTTTGAGCATGTTCAATTATTTTTAGATTATTGGCTCACAGTTTTGTTTTGTTTCATGATTGGTTTTTGGGAGGTACATTTTCTTCTGTTTATGTGTCTATTAAAATACTATCTTCTTAAGATCTTTATATGGATTTTATTTCTCTATTGTTCATTTTTATGGCATTGGGATAATTTTACAAGATTCTAAGTTTAATGGCACCTTTTTCTGTCAGTATAGCATAGTCTGGATACTTTAGTAGGGTTTTCTGTTCATTTGTTTGTTTATTTCAATGCTGGGGAAATGTGGGTGAGTCCTTGCATCTTACAGTTTTATTGTGCTTAGACCCTAAACTTTTCCTTCTTTTCTGTTTTCTTTTTACTATCTCTATCAGGCAGGGTTCTCCAGAGAAAAAGAAACAGTTTAACATGATGTAAATAGATAGAAAGACAGATAGAGAGATAGATAAATAGATAGATAGATACCTAGATAGATGTTAAGGAATTGGCCAATATGACTGTGGAAGGTTGGTGTGTCTACAATCTGACGGGGATGGCTAGCAGGCTGCAGATCCAGGAAGAGTTGTAGTTCAAGCCGAAGGGCACTCTGTTGTCAGAATTCCTTCTTGTTTGAGGGAGGTCAGTATTCATTTTATCCAAGCCTTCAGGTGATTGGACGAGTTCCACCCACACTATGGGTGGAAATGTGCTTTACTAAAAGTCCAATTATTTAAATGTTAATTGTAGCCAAAAAACGTCTTCACAGAACATCAAGAATAGTTTTTGACCAAATATCTGGGCATGTGTCCCAGCCAAGTTGACAGAAAAAATTAACCATCTTACTACCCAATAACCAAAGGGTGTCTCTAGCTTCTGTTTTTTTTCTACCCCTATCCTTGAAATTATGCATTTTGAAGAGTGACTCTAAGTAACTTCAATAGTCTATTATTTGAATTATGCCACTCCTTTCAATGACGCAACTTTCAATTATACATACTTTGAGAAATGTTCCTTGTAGTTGACCTCTAATCTTCCTAGACACTTTTTGAGTATTTATAGATTTAGTGTGGGCTTATTTTTTAATGATCACTTTGCTAGCCTCCTTATAGTGTCTCTTCTCCATTGTATTATATATATACATTGTATAAAATGTATGCAGTGTATTATATATAAACATTGTCTATATATAGACAAAATGTTTCTGATAAAAACATTTCCTTATCCAAATATATGTATATAATATATGTATATATATTCTTTGAGTAAATAGATATAGATTCTTAAGGTGTATATATATGTATATATATAGACAACGTATAAACATTGTCTATATATACATATATATACACACATATATAAGAAATCTGTATCTTTTAAGGTATGTATATATATATACACACACACACGCACACACATATATATATACACCTTATGTACACATATATACACATACATATGTATACATATGTGTGTATATATACATATATACATGTATATGTACATATATGTGTGTATATATACATATATATGTGTATATATATATATATATACATCTTAAGATATACATATACATGTGTATATATATACACACCTTAAGATATATATCTTACGGTGTATATATATATATATATACACATGTATATGTATATATACACACATATATACATATATACATGTATATATATACACATATATATATACACATGTATATATATGTACACCTTAAGAATATATATCTTAAGATGTATATATATGTATGTATATACACACATATATGGTATATATACATATATATGTGTATATATACCTAAGACATCGATCTATCAATCTATCTGGAGATTATAGAATTGGCTTATGTGATCATGGAAGCTGAGAAGTCCAGTAATCTGTAGTCTACACGCTGGAGAACAGGGAAGCCGGTGATGGTTGCCCTCCCCAGCCTGTCTGGCCCTTGCACGCAGTCAGGTCCATACGTGTTGCATTGAGTCAGCATCACATATAAATCGAATCTGGACACTTCTCAATTTTGCTGTCTCTGTGATGATTTATTTAAATATGACTTCTCATGTTGTTTCCCTACCAATCCCTGTCTTCCCAAAGACTGATATTGTGACTCATTTTTTTCTGCTCACAGCTCCAACCAACTTTTTGGTTTGCTTTTAACTCTATTGAACTTTTACCTCCATTATTTATTATGAATTGAATTTATAATCAGCTGCTACTCTTTTTCCTGAGAATGAGACGACCTGTATCCACATTACTTAAGGCTCAGAACTGATAACTGAGGCCACCTGTGTCAGCAAGTCCACTGTTTATTCCAGGATATTCATATTTAGGAAGATAAGATTGAAAATCAGTAAATAACCTCATTGTTTACTTCAGGAAATTTCTGAAAACTGATTTTCTCTGGGAAATAATTTGCTCATCTGGGTAAACAGCTCTCCTATCTGGACAATAGACAGCACATCTGAGCAAGCAGCTTGCTTATCAAGCAACGGCTCACTTGTCAAGATGCTCCTTGAGACTCTTGCTTCAGATGGCCACCAATCTGAACCTATTATGTCACAAATCTTGCCTAATCCCCGTTCTGTGCCTTGCAATTTTGCCTTGAATTACTTGAGCCTACACCCCAAGATCTATAAATATGCTTCCTAGCCCCCCTCTTCCTGAGACACTATTAAGACTCTGTCAGGGCAGTATTGCTAAAGTAGGTCTAATAACCTTAGCATTTTTTGTTCAACATGTTTTCTTATGGCCTTTTGGGAGAATCAGTAGGTAATACTAGGTAAATATATCAACTGATCCAGCCTACTCATATTGATGTTACACAACAGATTAGGTCTTACGTGGTTGTATTTGACTAAAATTAAAAGATATTTTCTCTCTTGGGGGTGGAATGCTTAAAAGAATAGGATGAAAATTGTTTTTTATTCAAAACATTTACATATAAGTTAGTAGTTCTTAAGCATGGCGTTTGGGAGTGGTGGTGGTGAGGATGTGGGGAATAAAAGAATAAAGCGATGGAGTCTTGGCATTTGATTCATCTGTGGGAGAGTTTCAACTTACACCCTTGAAGGTTCTGATAATCAATCCCTTTGCCCACCCTCCTACTCCAGTTGGAGGTGAGAACTGGTGGTTTAGGTACTTGTTCTACCTAAAGGTGAGTAAGAGGATGGAGGCCATTGTCAGTTAATGAGTAAGTATGCAAATAATTAAGGCAAAGATGTCATGTGAAGTGTATTATCCAGTATTTACTTTCTTTCTCACTTGATTTAGTCATTGTACAAAAGAGATAGTGGTTTCCCTTTACCTTCTATCAACTTATTTTTACAGGGAAGAACCAAAGCATATTTGGCATCAGGCCCAGAGGGGCATACATTTATGCCACAGAAATAAAAAAGTGAGGCAAGATTTGACACATCAACCCTTAGTTATTTTGGAAATGTTTTTAGTAGAGCTTGGCATGAAGATTTTTTCTTTTTAAATATAGAAATTGGTACTGCCTTATAACATGCTCATCCAAAATTTTGTTAAAAAAATTTTTTAGGCTCATTGAGGAAGTTTTTATTTTCTTATGTGATATGAAAACATTTCCTTATAAGTTTAGAAAGAGTACATATAGGAGGTAAGATTTTAATTTTAACCAGTTGGTGAGTGAAGACTGACAGAAGATTTGTCCGTAGGAGTGGAGTGATGAAGAAAAGAAAGAGAAAAATCTATAACTATACGTCCGGCTGCCATTTCTGCCTGAAAGATGCTATGTGTAGCAACTCACAACAGTGTCCTTTTTTCTCTCACTGGGATTTTTGGTGATGATTTATCAATTTAATATAGACTCTGCATTCTCTTTGATGGTTTCATTGCTATAATTGTTTTTTCCTCTAGGTCTTCTTTGCTGACAAAAATTTTCATAGCTCTCATGTAGTTTGCTTTTGGTATTTAGTCTTCCCAAAGTTCATTTTCACATCTGACACAGAGTTTATAGCTGTTCACTTTTCATTTTTCTAAGATGTTTAATATTTAAATTTTAATAATCCCCTCAGTCTTTAGTCATACAGTGTTGGACAGATGGCTAAAGTTATACCATAGAAGAATTCTATACAGGATACAAGGAGTTGTTAAGGAAAAAAGCTGATTCTATTCTTTGTATTAAATAAAATATTGGGAGGAAACCACAACAATCAAGGCTTGCTTTGAAAGAGGGCTCTACTGCTGTGATAAATTCAATTCTGCCCTTGCTTTATTTATATTGCATCCCAAGACCTTCCTCTTAAATCTACAAATAGGTCATAAAGGATTATTTTTAGACTCCATGTAATATTACATAACAGAGATAATATTATTTAAATTAAGTAGATATGAAAAGTTTTATGGGACATGTGTGGTGGCCCACACATGTAATCTTAGTGATTTTGGAGGCCAAGATGAAAGGATTGCTTGAGGCCAGGAGTTTGAGACCAGCGTGGGCAACATAGCAAGACCCTGTCTCTATGAACAAAAACAAAACAGAAGTTATATGCATGTTAGGATTATTTTTTGGGGAAACTAAATTAGAACCCATTTTGCAATTGTATCATTTAGGCCAGACAGACAGAAAGAAAACTGATTTGTTAAAAAATACTTCTACGTGAGGTAGGGATATAGTTGCTATGTAGGGGTCATTCATTCTAGATACTCCTATACAATAATGAGTAGGAGGGGCGTCTTAGACTGTGCTTTATACAATGATATCAAAGTATTTCTTGGCTCATCTCTCTTGAACACCAAATCCAATCCATCAGCAAATACTGTTGGTTCTATTTACAATATCCTTGATATTTTCATCACTCCACCATTCTCACTGTATTTTGAGCATCTCATCTAGAAAATTACAACAGCCTCCTAACAAGTCAGTTTGCTTCTGCCATAGACTATTTATTCTTCACACGGTAACCAGAGTGATCCATTCAGAATAAAAGTAAGACTATGTAACTCCTCTGCTCAAAACTTGCCAATGACTTTCTTTAGACAAGAAATAAAACTGAAGGCCTTTTTCTACCATGACTCCAAGGGCACCATCATCACCCCCAGACTCCCACCTGGCTCCAAGTTCTTACAACTCTCTCCTTGCTCACTCTGGCTCCACCAGCCCTTTGCTGCTCTTAGAACACATAGTTTTCTGGGTTTTTGAAATTGCTAGTTTCAGCCTGGGATGTTCTTTTCTGAGACACTGGGACGTTTTCTCTCAATTCCTTCAGATTTCTGCTTCAATGTTGCTTCATCCTAGAGGACTTACCTGACCACATTCTCAAGCAGCAGCCCCAAGCCTTACTGTACCCTGGCCCTGCATAAAGTATTCACTTATTACCATCTGGACATCTTCCAGTTACGTGTTGATCGTCCATTCCCTTCCCCACATTAGAGTGTCAGCTTCATGAGTGCAGGAGCACATCTGTTTTGTTTATTGCGCTGTTCCAAGATCAATAATGGTGCATAGTCTATAGTTAGGTACACAGTAAGTATTTATTTATTTATATAAATGTAAGAATGATCATATGAATATGCATAGGTTCTATAATGACCCAAAGCCAGAATTTACTATGAACAGTTATGGGTGTAGAGTATGTTATGGTATCATTCTCTCATTCCTTCTCACTGGCTAATATCCTTTAACTGATGATTTTGTATTAATTGATGGGGCTCCTTCTTCAGGGATATGCTCTCTCTTGTGTTTTTGTAACAAGCAGTGTACTTCTTACTCTAGGATCATTGACATAACATTAAATCTTGTTTTCTCTTGAATCTAAGCTTAGTTTATTTTGTAACTGTTAGAATGAATATTCTCTTCTGCTGATGTTATCTTCTCTGCTTGAAAAAATTTTTTTGTTATGTTGTATTAATGAGCGTCTTCTTTTTAAGAATAAAATTGGTTGTGAACTTTTTCAGAAGCATTATAAAAGACACACGATATTTTAGAAATTTTTGAAAAGCCAGAATTATATTTTGGACAATAAGTATTATTCTTGTGATTTAGTATCTGCTTAGGAGTTTTAGCCAGTTCTTCTGGGCATATGGCAGGATTGTACTTGCCTATTTTCTTTGATGTCAGTCTTGGCCATGTGATTTGCTTTTTCAATGAAATGTGAGTGGCAGTGATGACATGTGTCCCTTTCAGATAGAAGTTTCAGAGCTGTGTACAATTCACCACAGTCTTTTCTTTGGTTCCAGTGATCATGGAAGGATGTGTGGAGATGAAGCCTCTGTCAGTATGGATTGCTGTTTGACTCCATGATCAGAGACTCTCTGCCCACATATGTAAGCAAGAATTGAATTTTCCTTAGTAAAAGTTGCTGAGAACCCGGGATGTTTGTCACCATTGCACAATGTAGTCTGTGCTACGGATATAAGAAATATAAGAAAGACATGGTCATTTAGAAACTACAGAATTATGTAAAAATGAAAAAAAATCAATGATTGCCCCAGTATCTTGGCATATATCCCCTGGTCTTTTATAAATTTATGTACTTGTTTGTATAATTTGAAAAAATGCAATTCTTCTCCAACTATTATTTTTTGATCTGTTTTTTCACTTTCTAGTAGTAAAAGATTTTGTGTCATTTAATATTCTTCGAAAACCTGAATTTTAGTCACTACGTAGTAGTATATCATCCTGTCTTTCTTACAAATCTACTCACTCTGTGTGCTGTGTTTATGAGATTTCTTTCTACGGCCACTTGGTAGGTAAATGCTTTTCTCCCTGGAGACCTTACTAAAAAGGAATGTCCCAGTCAGGCTGCACTGTGATGCCTCTTAGCCAATACCATTAAACATTCTCCAGGTGTCAGTAGCTCAGACACCATTATTCACACATTTAATACTTACTCTTAAATACGTTACATAATACAATTAAAATACTCTGCAGTAAATCATTTCTGAAGGCAAATAATTCTTTGGTAATATTAATAAACAGCCTTAGTTTTTTATAAATAAGATTTTTATGTATTAGTTTTTCTTACAGTGGGCCACAGCTGTTGAAACCAATATCCATACATTAATGTGTTTATAACTCAGTGCTATTATTATGATACAAATAATGCTTTGCCATTTAAAGCTCAAAGCAATAAATGGAAAATGTCAAGTTGAATGTAAGAGTTATTTCTACTTCAGTCCTTGGGAATTCATTTCAAGAGCTTTGGGACAGAGTGGAGTAATTTTAGTTCTACAAAATTCATTTCTATATATTTATTTTTTAAAACTTATTTTTATAAAGATAATTCATAATTACTATTGCAAAAGGATGACTGTTAACATTTAAGATTTTGGCCTAAATTCAGTTTGTTAAAACATTAAGAGGATGATAGTTCCAATCTATATTTTAGGATACCATATATTGATCTCTTATATTGTGGAATTATTTTGCCAAATTTACCTAAACATTTTATTTTTAGCATAAAATGCTCAATAAAACTCCAACAAATGGTTTATATTTCAGATTTCGAGCTAGTTATTTAATTGCCTTATCTTTGACATGTAGGATTTAAAGATATTATCATCAAATGAAACCGGTGGAATTCAGAACTAAGAGCCTGATTTTTTTCAGTTCTTTTTACTTATTTTGTGATTTAAAGTAGGACATCTAGTAGGCAGTGCATAAAATGTCTAATTTCTTTAATGGGGTTCCTATCCTCTGGCTTTCTCACAAAGAACTTTATAGTGTTTACAAGTTTTGTTGTATCCATACTTGCCTTCCTGTGGCCCCAAGTATAGCATGTCCTCATCACCAGACTTCAAAGTGTCAAAGTGGTTTTGAAAAAGGAGGATAACCCTCTGACACTTTCTCTGTCACCTTTTTTATTACACATTGTCACCTGACTCCAAGCCAGTGCTGGTTGTGTTGAAACCAGGTGAAGACTGTGCCTGATGAGAACCCCAGACACAGAGGAAAGTGGTACCCACAGTGAGCGCCAGCAGCCCTGCTAGGGGAAGGGCATGTGAGGATGAGTGCAGGGTGTGCTTCATGATAGCCTTCTGTGGAGGAAGAAAGTAGAAGGAGCTTTTTCCATGGAGGTAAGACCCTACACTGGGAGGTAGTAATAATTGAGGTATACAATCATCTGACTAAATTCTCATAAAGATGTGGTCAGTATCTATTTAATTTGTCTAAAAAAGAAAAAGGAAAAATTTCTAAACTCCAATCAGTGGCTGTTCTTTATTTACTGAGTACAATATTTGATTCATCCACATTATAATTCACCCACATATAATTATATAATTATAATTTAGGAGTACGGAAGTTCCATTGTAACATGTTTATTTCATTCTCATGCCTGCGATGTTACTTATGTAGAGCCATAAGTTGTGAGACAAAAATTGTGGAAACAGTGAACTCTGTGGTAATTATTAGATCAAGTCCTGTGACTTGCTGCCCTTTCCTTTCCCCAATTTATGATATAGCTGATCCTCTAGTGAGGATGTGAGAATATGTGAATTAGATATTGATGCTAACAGAAAAAGTCTTCAGCACCTGAAGGGAGGGTATAAAAGTGAGTTTGTGCTGTGAAGTGGGCTAGTGTAGATTTATATGTCTGTGACAATGCCTCTTCTTAGAAGAGTGGAAAAAAATCCCAGAATCTTTTAAATAACATTTGGAGTGACAATGATACTCCTAAATGGTGGTAGCTTTTTGGAAGGACCTCTTAAGCAGCTCATTCTCATTCTAAACCCATGAGCTGGACTGACTTGAATAAACCTCATCGTCTCTATCTCTTCCAGGTCCTAACTCACCCCAGAAAAGAGTCCTGTGTGCCTTCAGTTCTACCTGGAATCATGGTTTCCCCATGGGGAGCGTGCCATCTTCTGGTGTTGGCAGAGAGTTTTGTGGTCTACCATGGTTTTCCTGGATGTTACAGTGAGTGTGCTGAAAACTGTATATAATGCTTGTTTAGGCTACACCCTGATTCTGAAAGTCTGGATCTATCCAGGGCATTGTTATGCATGTGACTGTGGGTTTGTGTTAGTTCAGGCCCCCTGAGGAGTAAACACTAAGATAGGATTAGCCTTGCAAGAGGTTTACTGGGTAAAACACCTAAGAAGGATAAAGGGGAGAGGTCAGGAGAAGGGAAAGGACGTTGTCAGGCTGCAGTGCAGGTCCGCCACCTAAGAGAGAAAGAAGAAAGGACGGGTTAGGGCCCTCAGCCCCTGAGGAAGTTTCGGCCAATGGGGAGTCCCTATGCCAACGGTGTATAGTCCCCTCTGGGCAGGAACTGCCCGGTTCAGGTACTGCAGTGCTCATTCAGGAGCAGCCTGGGGGAGGTACGGTGTGAAAATTGCAGTAGATCCAAAGGTGTGTCCCATGGAGGCTGTCGATCCGCCGTACCCCCTCCAGCGGGTTCTCCGGAAGGGAGGGCCATCACCTCCATGCTCCTGTATCATTGCCACAGGAACATCCTGAATAGCTCAAATTCCAGCCTAAATTTAAGGAGGCGGCTTGGTGTGGGGCTGCTGCCCTTGGTTGAAAATCTGGATTCATCATTTGTTAGTCATGAACAGGCACCTATACCTCTTCAGCCTTAGCTTTTTTTTTTTTTCATCTAGAAAATGAAATTAATAATAGTCATAGAGCAAGATTGCTGAGTTGATTAAGTAAGTTGTGATGTGACCGTTCCTAGCAGATATTTGTTGCTCTGCCATTTTTCCTTATTTTTCTTTCATTCTTTCAACTCTTTCTATTTCTTTCTTGCCTGTCTGCCTCTCCATGAGATGCCTTCTCCTCTTCTCTCCTCTCCTCTCCTCTCCTCGTCTTTTCTCTTCTATGGTTGGCTTGAGGTAGAGCAGAATAAGTGAGAAATGTAAAGGAAGCTAGAGATGTATGATTCTTTATAGATTATTTTAAAGGAGAGACAAGAGAAAGGCAATGATTGAAAATGTCACAGAAGACGGGTGATATTCATAGCAATAGAGAAGTCAGTAGTAAGAATGTTTAGAGGAAGAAGTTTCCTTGCAGTAGAAAAGGAGCAGAATGGACTCAACAGGAAAATGGTAGCTGTGAGGTGGACACCCTGGGTTTGAATTTCTTCTTTGACCTCCGTCAAGTCACCTCATAGAATCTCAGCTTCTGCAATTGTTACGAAAAAATGTGAGTTTGGAGCAGCAGAGCTTTAAAGTCCCTTCCAGTGCACCATTTTAGATTCTTGACCCATTCCATAAGCTGCTCTGTTATTTGGGTCTTGAAAGGAAGCAAGATCGGGTATATAGGCCATGACTCCAAATTGAGTATAAAGCACTGGTAATGGCTGGGCGCGGTGGCTCACGCCTGTAGCCCCAGCACGTTGGGAGGCCAAGGCAGGTGGATCACGAGATCAGGAGATCGAGACCATCCTGGCCAACATGGTGAAACCCCGTCTCTACTAAAATATGAAAAATTAGCCAGGCGTGCTAGCGTGCGCCTGTAGTCCCAGCTACTCAGGAGGCTGAGGCTGGAGAATGTCTTGAACCCAGGAGGCGGAGGTTGCCGTGAGCCAAGATGATGCCACTGCACTCCAGTCTGGCAACAGAGCCAGACTCCATCTTAAAAAAAAAAAAAAAAAAAAAAAAAAGCACTGGCAATTGTGGCTGTTTCTAACCACCACAGAAAAGAGAGCACGGTAGCTTGCTGTTTGTGTTGCCTGCTGTGAGAATCAGTGTCATACCAGCTCATCATTCCATGCCCGAGGACACTTGCTTTATCAATAGATTTACTGACCTGTGCGTCCCTTTGCTCTATTCTAGCAGTGATTCCCCAGTGTGACATGCAATGATGGGGACCACTGTCCAACGTGGCAATAGTGACAAGAGCCTCTGAAGGGGAGGTGAATGCGGGGAGTTTGTCGGGACTTTGCTGGGTACAGTTTTGTGTATCCAGATTTCAGACTAAGTAGAGCCAAGGCCACTAAAGAGAATAAGAATATTCTTTTTCTTCTTATTATACTTCAAGTTCTGGGGTACATGTGCAGACCATGCAGGTTTGTTACTCTTTGAAGAAGAAATAGAGAGATGGAAGGACAAGGGAGAATATAAGTGAATTTTAGGGCAATTTCCATTCGGTGGCTGTCTGGAAGAGAAAACGGAGGGCAGAGGGAATTGATCAGAGGGCAGGAGCAGGATTGATTTGGGGGCAGGACAACAATGATGCGAGGCAGAAAGGCTGGATTATAAGTGAGAGGTACTTACTGCAAAGAGGCACAGAGCCCGGACAGGGGGCGAGATGCTGCGTCAGGGCTTCAACCCTGGAGAATGCCACCATCTGGAGTAAGGGTCGCAGCAGAGCCAATAAACAGAATTCTGCCCGTTCCAATCTGGTGCTGACATTAGCCTAGTTTTCTTTTGAAAAGTCGTGTCTTCTAATTTTATGAGATTGTGCCACAAGTGGGCAAGTGGAAGGCTTTGCTCTTACCCTCTCTTGGGAAGTGAGTTTCACTGTAATTGCTTTTTATTTTCATCACTGTGGAAAATATTTTGGGGACCCTTACCTATCAGTGCCCCAGGCTTTCATGTGGGCAACTGTTTTTAATTCTAATCAATAGGGGAATAAGCCCTGAGGAGCGATCTAAGGTTTTGAACTGATTGCATCCCCAAATTAATCAAAGCATTTCCAGATCGGCAGTGTACTGCATAAATTCGATAAAAATTGCCATGCTCATTAACATCACTGCCTATTGTTGTGGCCATGAACAAATTCTATCTTTCGTTGCTCATTTTGCTTCAGTTCTTTGACTTAATGATCCCCATCCCAGAGAGAAACTCCATTAGCATTCTCAGATGTCAATGTAAATGTAGGAAGAAAATGCTTTAGGACATGAAATAATCAGGGAAGTCACTGGATATCTTGCTGCTTGTTAAAAAATTTCAGAAGAAAAAAGTTTCTATGGGATGGGAATAAAACCCTGGAAAAATGCCAGTTAAGGCTTCAGTTACTTATTATGTTTATTTATTTTTATTCATTCTTTATCTTATTCTGAAAAGAATTTGTGGAGACTTACAACAAAAGCACATGCAATGAAATAGTAAAAAGTAGAAGGGAGATAAAAAAATTAGCATGGAAAATAAAATAATATATTTATGACAGCTATGACAAGGCTTCTAATTTATGCTTTCTGGTAAGTAAGAAAAGACAAAGTATATAATTGCTGGTTGATCTCATGTTATTAGAAAATGCTAAGCATTTTGTTTCTTAAAGGAAACAATTTTTTTCCCAGACTATTAAGGTTTTAAAAAAGCAAACTTCATGTGGAACTTTATAAAGGGTCATTGAGTAATATAATGTATAATAGTCTAATATTTTTATGATTGCAGTTACAAATATCATATGTATGCTTCTGGCATTGAGCTTTGATAGAAGCCAAAGGAATATTAATAGTTGTAATATGGTATAAAAGTAGTACTCAAGGGGCTCAACTATGTGTCAATGAATGCCAGACTATATGAGATTCACCTTTATTCAGGCATATAGAACAAGTGTATTTCTCAAGTTTGAAGAATATTATAAGCCTCTAAATTATAAATAATTCTTATGGGGTGTTCTGGTTCTAGGCAAGATGGAATAAACCTACTGCAATGTGTTGTTTTTCACTTAATGCAGCTAAAAAACATGGTCAGGATTTGTGGAGCAGCTATTTGAGGGCTGTAGTAAGTAAATAGCATTGAGAAAAGATTATGATTGGGAAGAATACCAGAATCAAAATGTCACCAAACCGATGGTGAGTTTTCCATATAGTTCCTTTCAATGTCTTCTAACTTGAGCTCAGTGCAGCCAGAAACCTGGAGGTGAGCATTAGCATGGCAGAGAGTTCCAGAATTCCTCCAGCTGTGGTTCAAAGAGCAGCAAAGGAGTTTTCTAAAGCTAACACAGAGTGCAGAAAGTGTCTCTTTATCATCTACTTATTTATTTTTCTTCCCTACATTCCCTGCTCCTCAGCCCTCTAGAAATCCTGTGAGAGGGACGACAGCAAAGTCAGCAGGAACCAAAACCTAGCTAGTCAGCTAGCCAAAACCTTCCTTTCCAATCAGGGGGCTGCGATCCTCAGAGGGAGGATACACTCTTAGGAGTTTTCCCTCTTTCTGTCCTTCTACAGCTTAACTCTAGATGTGGGCACAGCTGCGGGGGGCATAGGGCAGAGTGGGGTAACAAAAGCCCCATTATTCTGGCCAGATAACCAAAAGGTAAGATCACAGGGAATCAGAAAGTATTAAGGAGCTCCTTGTGAGGGAGAAACTTGAGAAAATGACCCTTAAAGTTTTAAATGGATTCTCAGGTATACCTATGAGCCACACAGGCGTGGCGCCAATATCAAAAAGCGTACATAGTCTTTGGGAACTGAAAAATAGGATTACCAATGTCCAACATCCAAACTGACTACTGGGTGGCTCACATTCAGGACAGATCTGAATAGCACTGTAAAGGCCTTGAAAGCTTATTTAAATACTGCAACCACTGCCCGTAGACAACTGGTCATGACTTAAAGCCTGGATTTAAGCAGGTCAATTGGATGCTAAGATAAAACTACCAATATTCTCTGTAGGATTTAAGGACGTCATCACAGAGTCACAAAAAATAATAATAAAATTGTTTAGAGCATAATCCGTAATTACTCAGCATATAAACAACTAGGTATACCTCAGTGGAAAAAACAATCAACAAATATGATATCAAGATGACACAGATGTTGGGATAATTTAAGAAAGACTTTAAAGAGCTATTTTTAAAAAGTACTCCAACAAGTAAGAGTGAGCGCTCTTGAACTGAATATCAGAATAGAAAATCTCAGCAAAGAATGGGAGATGTAAATGAGAACCCACTGGAAATTTTAGAATTAAATGAGCTTAGTAACAGAATGTAAATGATAGATGAAAGGTTAGTGAACTTGAGTATAGTTCAATAAAAATCATCTAATCTTGACAAATGAAGAGTAAAAGTTGAAAATAAATGACTACAGCCTGAGGTCTCGTATTTATGACATCAGAATTCCAAAAGAAGAGGAGAAAGAGAGTATGCAGAAACATATTTGAAGAAATATGAATGAAAAAGTTTTCTATCTCTAACATGGAAAAATGACAGAAACCTACAGGTTCACAAAGCTGAGAGACCCCACCCTTTGTGATACACCCAAAGGTATCCGTATTCAGACATATCACAATCAAACTCCTAAAAGCTAAATACAAAGAAACAAATCTTGAACGTAATAAAAGAAAAATGATAGTTAATTATAGAAACACAATTCAAATAAATATAAATTTCACATCAGGAGCCATAAAAGCCAGAAATGGAATAGCATTTTTCAAATGTCAGAAGAAAAACACTTATAATCTGTGAAGCAAGAAGATGAAAGAAAGTCTCAGATGAAAGAAAACTGATAGATTTTGTTGCGGCGGACCTACTCCAAAAGGATTACTGAATGGAGTTCTTCAGGCAAAGAAGAAATGCTACAAAAGAAAACTTGGAATATCTGAATTGAAAGTAGAGTACCAGAAATGGTAAATACCCAGGTAAATATAATAAGTGGTTCTCTGATTTAGTACTTTAAAATGTTTGATAGTTTAAAGAAAAATTACAACAGTTTTGATAGGCTTTTCAATGAAGCAGATGTAATACGGAAGACAACTATGACATAAATCGGAGGAGAGGGACCTATAGGACGTTATGATTTTCATATTCTCCTCAAAGTGGTAAGTGTTGATTCTAAAAATGTGAATAGTTTGTATGCATTTTGTAATCACTAGAGAAACCACTAAAAATTATACTGATATATAATTAAAAACAAAATAAATTTAAAAAGAATACCTAAAAAATGTTAATAATGCAAAAGAAAGAATTAGAAGCTAAAAATACCCAAATTTAAGACATAAAGTAACTGAGATGGTAAAAAAGACAGAGTGGCATTGGCAGAAGGATGGATACATAGACCAACGAAAAAGAATAGAGTACAAAATTAGACCCACACACGTAAGACCAACTGATTTTTGACAATGATACAAAGGCATTTCAGTGTAAAGGATAGCCTTTTCAAAAAACGGTGTTGATACAATTGAATGTCCATATGCCAAAATTTGCACCTTGCCTCAGACCCCACATCTTATAAAACTTAATTCAAAATAAATTATATATGTAAATATAAAGTGTAGGACTATAAAATTTTAGAGGCTAATATAGGAGAATCTTCATGACCTGGGGCTAGGAAAATTCTTAGACAGAACACCAGAAGCAAAATTCACAAATGAAGAGAAAAGGTTAAATTGGCCTTCATCAAAATTAAAACATCTCTGAAAGACACTCTTAAGAGTAAAAAAAGAGAATCTGTAGGGTGAAAGAACATTTACAAACCGCATATATGACAAAGGACTTTGATTCAGAATATAAAAGAACTCTCAAAACTCAACAACAAGAAAAGAACCCAATCAAAAAGTGGGCAAAATACTTGAAAAAATATTTAATCAAAGAGAATATATGAGTGACATATAAGCAAATAAGTTACTCATCATCACTCTCCATGAGAAAAATCAAAATATGCTGGGTATGGTGGCTCCAGCCTGTAACCCCAGCCAAGGCAGGCGGCCTATTAGAATGGCTGAAATAAAAGTACCAAGTGTTGCTGAGGATGCACGGCAGCTGGAAGTCCTATACATTGCTGCTGGAAATATAAAATAGGGTATACACTCTGGAACACCATCTAGCAGCTTCTTATAAGTTTAAATATAAATATATAAATATATATATATATATATATATATATACATATATATAAAACATGTGATGCATTTCTATTTACTTAACTGATATTTTATGTTCACACAAAACCTGTGTACATTAATATTTCTATCTTCTCTACTCATAATCACTGAAAATGGAGACTATTTAATTTAATGAGTGACTAGATAAACAAACAGTGGTACAACTATACATAGGAAAAACTATTTAGCCATGAAAGGGAATGGATTATTGACATGCAACAACTTGGCATTTTTTTTGAGGGAAAGAAGCCAGTTTCAAATAGTTACAGGCTCTAAGATTCCATTAATATGACATTCCTTAAAAGACAAAACTATAGTGATGGGGAACAGATCCATGGTTTCTAGGGGATAAAGGTTGGAAGACAGTGTGAATACAAAATGATTGCATAAGAGAGAGTTTTCTGGGATAATGGAACAGTTGTATCTTGATTGTAGTGGTGGTTGAACAAATTTATGTGTGGGTTAAACTTACAGAACTATACAGAAAAGTCCATTTTAATGTATGTTGATTAAAAATAACATTGAAAATAACTTAAAAAATTTTCGTATCTCCCACCAGTGTGGATTTAAATTCCATAAATATTTAAATACATAAGCTTAAAACTAGGTGTACACTTCTTATGTTTATCGCTTCAAAGAACCAAAAAAGCAAAATCAATTTGCAAAATAAATACAAATCATGAAATGGATAATGCTCAGAGCACCATTAACTTAATATGACAGATAATGTTGGGTTGAAATGAAATTTCCCTCCTAATAGGAATATGATACTGACCATTCAAGCACAGACGCTTTTGAGTTAAGCATGTTTGTGTTATTCAGTGATTCAGTTATTTTACATTTCCTAAGTATAGTGAAACCTTTGTTTACAGTATGCATTGTGAGGTCATTTGATTTACACTTGGCAAATGGCATCATTGGTTTGTTTCATATTTGCCTAAGGCAATGAAAGCAGTATCTTCACATTGCTGCAATTGCCAAGGAAGATGTGAATGTAGATAGTGAAATCACAGGACAGAAAGTCCTCAGTTATAAGATAAACATTCAGATAATTCAACATACATGCATGCATGTGTCTGTGTATGAGAGTGTAAAAGTCGCTGGCTGGGCAGTGACTCACACCTGTAATCCCAGCACTTTGGGAGGCTGAGGCTAGGGGATCACTTGAGCCCAGGAGTTTGAGGCCATCCAGGGAAACAGTGATACCCTGTCTCTACAAAAAAATACAAAGATCAGCCTGTTTGGTGGCACATGCCTGTAGTCCCAGCGACTCACTAGGCCTAGGAGAGAGAGTTGCTTGAGCCCAGGAGTTCGAGGTTGCAGTGAGCTGCGATTGTGCCAGTGCACTCCAGCCTGGGCATCAGAGCAAGACCCTGTCTTAGTACAAAAAGTTGCTGAGCAAGCAGAAACATTAAATTAAAATATTGTGTAGAACTCATGATCGCTAAAAATATTTCTATATTCTGATACATGGAGAAGCACTCAGCTGAAGCATTTGGGAGTTAGATAATGAGGGTGATAGTCATTCTCCACGTTTTGAGGTTTTAAAGCGGTAATTATTCATGTACTGTACAGGAGAGTCCGACCTAGGCAGCCTTTGAAGTCGGGCTGTTTTCTTCCCGGGACGTTTCCATGGCTCTCTGCATGTCCCCTTCTATTGGTTCCTCTTCACCCTGTGCTCTCCAAGTCTCCCTGCAATCCTGGTGCAAGCTGTTCCTTGCTGGGTTTACTTCCTGTTCAAGCCCTTGCACCATAATTTTTTTTTTGAATCATCATTCATCTTTGTTTTCTTCCATTTTATTCTGCAAAGATTTATCTTTTTTGGAGCGTCTGTATACTAAATCATAGTTTTTTTTGGTGTCTGCTTCTTTTGGTCAGTGTGATGTTTTTGGGATTTTTTAATTTTTGCATGTTTAAGTAAGTTATGACATTTTATCACGGCATAGTATTCCATTGAAAGACTATGTCATGATTTGTTTGCCTAGTGAACTTTGAGTTGTTTCTTGTTTATTTTACTGCTGTGAATGAAGCTGCTTTGGACATCTGTGTACATTTATTTGGTTAGAGCTAAGTTTTTCTTGAGTGAATACTCAAGAGTGTCTTTTCTGGGCTGTATGATAATGGCAAGGGCATATTTATTTTTACAAGATGCAGCCAGGCTGACCTTCACGATGGTGTGCTATTAATATTTTACATTCTCAACAGTGATGTTGAGAATTCCAGTTGCTCCATGTCTTTGCCAAAATGAGATATTTTTAGTGTTATTATTTTAGCCATCCTAGCAAATATTTTTGTGTATTAGTATTTCATTTTGGACTTAGTTTGCATTTCTCTTATGAACAATGATTTCTTTATTGTGTGATTATTTTGCCAATATTAAAAAAATGGGAAATTTGCTTGTAATTATTTAATTGTAAGAGATCATTGTATATTCTGGATACAGGTCATTTGTCAAATATTTGTATTATGAATAATTTCTCAAAATATTTGGCTTGTCTTTTTATTTTCTTAGCTTCTGAAGAGGATAAAATTTCTATTTTCATAAAGTTCAGTTATGTGTTTCATTTTATAGTTTGCGCTATTTGTGTTACATCTAAAAAAAATTTCCTATGACAACCTCATGAAGATTTTTCTTCTATTTTTTTTCTGACAGTTGAGATGTTTCAGTTTTTGAACAGTGTTGGTCAGATATAGCGTAAGGTGCCCCTCTACTGGGATTTCTCTGATGTTCTTCTCATGGTTAGACTGGGGCTATGGGTTTTGGAGAGGAAAATCACAGAGGTAAAGTGCAATTTCATCACATCATATCAAGGGTACACACAGAATACCAACATGACTTATCACTATGGATGTTGATCTTGTCACCTGGTAGACATATGCTGATTAAGTTTCTCCACTGTAAAGTGAAGTTAATCTTTTTTCCCTCTTACCGTGCTGTACTCTTTGGAAGAAAGTCACTCTGCACAACTCATACTTAAAGAGTCAGGATTTATGATCCCCTTCCTTTAGAATGAATTATCTACATTATTTTTTTGGAATTCTTCCGCATGAGAGGTTGCCTCTTCTCCTGCATTTGTTTATTTGTTTAATTGTTTATAGACACGTGGATTGTTTTATAAATTGGGGTTATAATTAAATAACATTTTATTTATTTTGGTGTTCAAATTTTGTCCACTGGCAGTTCTTTTGATGGACCACTGTGCCCCTTTGACCTAATCCCAACTGTTTGTGTGTGTGTGTGGGTGTGTGAGAGAGAGAGAGAGAGGGAGCGAGAGCACTTGTTGTTACTTTATGGTGCTATAAGTTGCTCCAGGCTCATCTGGTGTATCTCCTCTAGTCCTAAAATCAGCTGTTTCTCCAAGAAGCCCTGGTCCTGTTTAATGGAGCATGGTATTAGAAATCTAGACCCCAGTGTTAGGTATGCTCAATACTACTGCAGTGCTGTTTCTTTTAAGCCCTCTCAGATGACAGAGCAAAAACAAATTTGTGTGTATTCACACACCTAAATATTTTCATATGTAGGCATTTATATCCACATTAAGTTAACCATCTCATTGATGCCTTCAACACTAACCTAGCACCACGTGACTGTCCCAGGCTGTTCTTTTTGCTTATCTGTAGCTATCTACTCTAATAATGAGAACAGTGTTGAGTTTTTAGTATTTATCTTTATTAATATGAATCCTGAATGCACCACACAAGGTGTCTGGAGCAGAGAAGACTGATTATTATTTACAGCAAATAACAATGAGGTGGTTCCCCTGTGCCCCAGTTTTCATCCCTGAGGACCGTGATGAGAGCAGGATGAACAAACCTACACATACAGGGTCTGTACTGCAGGTGAGGAATCCTGAAAAACAGAAACCTCTGTGCCTATAGGCATTCTCTCTCCATCCAAAGGAGGCAGAAAAATTTTTGCTTCTCGAGAAAGATTCCAGGTTCTTACTCTAACTCTTTGGAATGTAAATAAATCTTTCTAAGCAAAAGATAACTACCATTTCCATCATTACAACCAGGGATGTCTTTCTTATTCCAGGTCTCAGCCTTCCTTGAAATGCAAACTCATAAACTCTGAGAGGTAAATGTTTCTGGAGTTCTCTTCATATAATCTATTATAAATTGCCTTCCAAATAGTCAAGGTTCCACGTTCAATAAAATTTGCTCAAAAATTCTTAACTCTGTAGAAACTTAAAAATATTATCTCTGAATACCTTAATACAGATGAAGAAAGTGAGACACAAATAGGCTAAAAATTTGCAAAGTTAAGAGTGCTGAAGGCGGGATTTAAACTGGAATTCATCTGAATCCAAAGCTCATGTTTCTTCCCTCAGTGATTTAGTTCAGAAAAGACTTTCCTGTTACTCAGCTAGTTCCAGATGCTTCAGGAATGTACTTAACTTAGTCTTTTGACTCTGCTTTTGTTCATACTCCTTTCTTGGTCTGAGCACCTTATATTTCTTCATTAGTTAACTCTGCAGAGTTTTGCTTTTTATTTAATTTCAATATTCAGAAGTGACGGCTTTTTTTTTTTTTTGTATTTTGGTGCATCATTTAAAGCATTTTGAAAAAATACATCTTGCTTTCTAGAACTCGATACGGTATGGAATGTCTTCATAAGATTCCAGAGATGTTAGGAAAATTGGATAATACTGAAATGACACTCTGATAAGAAAAACCATTTATTTCTATCTCTGGGCATAGAGTTCCTAGTTTAATGTGAGTGAATAGCTCATCTTCAGTTTTAAACATGCCATCAGTTTCCCACATGTCTTTCTTCCTTGGTACCTCAACACACATAATGCTTATTCTAACCTCATACTTTGTTATTCCTGTTTCTCTGAATGGTTTGTATTAATGTAACGGTAACACTCAAGGTCGGAGTGTGTGACTATAAATAGTTATTCATAAGCGTGTAAAAACCCCAACGGTTTTTCCAGATAATGAGGTACAAGACAAACTCTATGGTTGACATTTTTACTAGTGCAATCTCTTTAATGCTGCTTCCCGTATACAGGAGTCTCAGGAAGAATCTGCAATGTCATGAAGATTTTAATATTGCTTTAGAGGGTTTTGGGCGTTTCAATTATGACTTGTATTCGGCACCGCCATTTAGTTCCTGACAATTGCTCGAGTTTGACAATTCCTGATTTAGCTGTTATCTATTTTCCAGTGCTTTCAAGAATGGGATGATAATGTAGACTCCTGTTATAGAATACAAAAAGGCTCTGGACAGTTCTTGTAAATGTTCACCTGCATGCTTAATTTCCTGTGGTCACAGCATTAGAATAAAAGCCCGAGAGAGAAGAGCTCACTAGTCCTGGTTTAGCTGGAGTATGCTATTTCACAGGCCATGACTGCAGACCTGTAACTGGGGAAGCTTCTCTTTCTGTAGGTTAGACTAGCTAACACGCCATGGAGGAGCAGGAAGTCTTTTCAAACAGTACACAGGCTTCCTGCAGTGACGGAGCCCTCTAGTTAGCTGCAGTGGCCATGGTACCTGTAGTTAACACAGTTTTACTCTTTGGAGCTCAGATGTTTGTAAAGCTGCATGAAGCCTTTACCCCAAGCAATCTGCAGTCATCATTGAACACTGCACAATGGTGTGGCTGCTTTTCCTGCTGTTTCTAGTGGCTGCCGTGCTGATGAACATCCGCCTGTCATACATGCAGCCTAGTGCCCCCAACAGGATTTTGACAGTAAGTGAGTTCTTGGTTATTCTCTTAATATGTAAGCTTTCTTTATACTACAATTTTGACTGCATTTCATTGCCAACTGAGTGCATGCTGCTTACCAAAGATAACTGCTTATTTTAGATACAGTTCCAGAAATCTGTTTACCTACTGCCACTTTATTTGAAAATCTCACAGTCGTTGAGGGTATATGAAATATATGAATGGTTTTTCCAATTTAAGATCATGCAGAGAGGTAAAGTTACAATATTAACTGCATCCTTTGTGTAGAAAAAGGGCTCCTTGGATGACAAAAATCTATCCTTTCTCTTTACAAATTAAAGATACAGTGGCAGGAATAAAGACTACTTATGAGTTTAAAGAAACATGGCTTATTTTGTTCACATAATTGATAACTCACTCATTTAAAATGTATCCTAACAGCCTTGAAGGACTCTGCCAGTATGTCCTTTTAGTGATTTGTTCGTACATTTTTTTGTTCATTCATTCATAATCAACCCACAAATTCTAAGTGGAAATGTGCTAGGCAGAAGCTGTGCTAGGGTCAGCCTACATAGATGATAAAGAGATAGTTCTTATATTTAACCATAAGCCATTTTTTCTTATAGAATAACCAGATGAGTGAATGAATGAATAACTCTTTTCTCTTGCTCTTTCTCAATATTGATGTTTTGAATATTGAGAGGGGGAAATGTTGGTATATTTAAGGATAAGCAGATTAGAATTTCTACATAGGATATTAGCAACTTCTACATTACTTCCTTATCTGAGTGTATCCATCCACAGAATAAGAAATGATAACGGTAATAGTAACAAGAGCAATAATAAATTGTGGAAACAGTTCTTACAAACCAGAGACCTGTACAAGTGAACACAGTGTTTTTCAGAGCTACAAACTTCTACATTTAGAAAATTATCACTTGTCCATGTGCTGCAAACTTCACAATTCTTACTTAGGATATATCCAAAGAGCAAAGAATCATTCTAGGTGCCTTCATAATTTTTATATTCTGATTTTGTTCTACTGAAACTAGGAAAAAGAATTGTTGTCTTTAAATTGTCTTAGGGAAGGAGCGTCCAGTCTTCTTACTTCTCTGGGCCACACTGGAAGAAGAATTGTCATGGGCCATGCATAGAACACGCTAACACTAATGAAAGCTGATGAGCTAAAATCAGTTGCCAAAAAAATTTCATAACGTCTTAAGAAAGTTTACAAATTTGTGTTGGGCTGCATTCAAAGTCATCTTGGGCCTCGTGCAACCCATGGGCTGCAGGTTGGACAAGCTTGTCTTAGGGGTTTACACTTTTACTAGACAAGCTCACCATGTACGATCTAATTATAAAATTTTGGGTGGAATCTCTTATGAGCCAGGCACTCTTCAGTGTTCTCTTAGGGACACAAAGATGGACAAGACAGGAGAAATAAGGAATGTGCACAGATAAACATACTGCAAGACAGTGTGATAAATGCTGTGTGAGGACAAAACCAGACCCACTGTCACACAGGAGAGGGGATATATACTCCTGGTGCGTCTCAGAGAAGGATTTATGAAAGAGGTAATATTGATCTGGAAACTCAGAATCTGTAGGATTTAGACAGTAAGAAAGTGGTGGCAATTCAACATGAGCAAACCTTATTATCAAAATCATTTGTTCCTATATTAATCAAACATCTGTTGAGCACCTACGCTATGTAACTGCCATTCACAAGTAGTTTATAATCTATAGAATGTGATAAATTTGGTAAGAGTGCTATGTGCTGAGTACACAGGGAGCACAGAGAGGGCAACCATTTATTTGGACTAGGAGGGGAAGGCGATTAAATTTGACCTGCCTAGGGGAATAAATAGGAATTTTGTGAGCAATAAAAGAAAGACTGGCACTTCAGAGCGAGGAAAGATCATGTGCCCACTGTTAAGCCAGTGTTATTCAAAATGTAATTTTTGGGCCATCTGTGTCAGAGCCAACTGGTGTGCTTATAAATATAGATTCATCACCCTACCCTTGCTCTACTAAATTACAAACTTTCTGAATATAACCCAGCATTTGCCTTTTAAACATGTTTCTGAGCTTGATAAAAGTTAAAAATTGCTGTTTCAAGGATGAAGTGATGCAACCCATTTGGGGAAAGAGCAGCATGACTCAACGTGTGTATGAGACTCACTGATGGAGTGAGAGGAACGGGAAAGGCACTTCTGATTGACACTGGTGCTGTTTATTTGCAGTGTAGCAGGAGCTGGGAGACAGAAAGCTAGAGGAGTGGTTGGTGCCAAATAATGAAGGGACTTGAGTAACTCATCAACTTTGTTCCCCAGACAATGGGGAGCCATTGATGTTTCACAAGTAGGTGAGTGAAATGAATAAAATGTCATACATGTGAAAAGTCAAGAAGTTTCTGAAGTTACCACCATGACAGACTCTTTTTTTTTTTTTTTAAAGACACATGCACACGTATGTTCATTGTAGCCCTGTGTACAATAGCAAAGTCCTGGAACCAACCCAAATGCCCATCGCTGATAGACTGGACAGGGAAAATGTGGCACATATACACCATGGAATACTATGCAGCCATAAAAAACGATGAGTTAGTGTCCTTTGTAGGGACTTGGATGAATCTGGAAACCATCATTCTCAGCAAACTGACACAAGAACAGAAAACCGAACAACAGATAGTTTCTAACACAGTTATTGAACAGATTCTTTTCTTTTCCTACAAGTATGCAAGTTTTTCAAAAGCATTTTAAAGACAATTCAAGTTTAATTTCTTACTTAACCATTTGTCAGTTGTGATTTTGGATGGTACCAATAAACATATTGTTGATTTTCTTCGTAATGTGTCCTTCATGGTTGTACTTTTGACTGTGTAGGGAATAGCCGGAATATGCCTGAGCTGTATTAATTTTCCAATTTGATGAGATAATTTTTAAGTGCTTGGGCCATCAGGTAGAGAGAGTAGAGTAAACTGGCCTGTAAGTTAGTTAAGAGGAATCTACCTGGCATCACAATGTGGCTTTGTGAGCCTTTTACCACGCTACTTTTTGTAATGTGGGAGAGAGTATATGCTGCACTGATAGTCACGACTTTGGGAAGTTTAAGCTGATTGTAGCTTTGAAGTTAAGAAGATATAATCCTTGAAGTGTTCTACCAACTTCATTTTCCTCTGTGATCTGTGTGGGGCCATCTCCCTCTGGAAGGTCATTGAAAATGTCACCTACACAAAGAGGGAAACATACTCAGACACTACGTGTGGGTTGGAGGTAGGAGGAGGGAGAGGATCAGAAAGAATTACCATTGGGTAATAGGCTTAGTACCAGGGTGACAAAATAATCTGTATGACGACCCGACGTGACACAAATTGTCTCATATAACAAACCTGCACACCTACCCCTGAACCTAAAATAAAAGTTAAAAAAAAAAAAAAAGAAAACGTGACCTAGTGGTTCCCCTTGTCTGGATGGCTGGAGCCATCCTGCCCACCCACTCCCACATTCCCATCTGGGGATGATCCTTATCTTTGGCAGAGAGGGCCTATTCCTCACTTAGAATTGGCCACAGAGGGATCCCTCCTTCGCAGGGCAGAAGGGTGGGGAGAAGAGAGCAGTAATCAGCGGCCCGAATACAGGATGTTCGTCCATGTGCCAACACAGTTAGGCCAGCTGTGCATCCTCTCCACATCTTAACAGTTCTGCAGAATTAAGTCTGTGTTGGTGACTTAGGAAAGCAACGTAGGAATCTTTCAGCCCATCATAGAACCTTTTCTCAAGGAGCTAAATCTTTCAGAATGTTCCTTTGACTACTTTTTTAAATTAAAAACAATCCAATGTCTGCTCCACGAGTGTTAATTCACTGTCCTGCAACACAGCTGATGGCTATTTCACTTCTGGTTCTTCTTTGACAAATTGGCTGCTTATAAACATCAGCCTGGTCACACAATGCCTATTTACCAAAGACATGGGCACCCTCCTGGGCCTGAAGCATCACAAGTCTCCCTATGCACCCACTGCAGAAACCATTGCCTTCTTTTTAAAATTTTTATTTCAATAGTTTGTGGGGAACAGGTGGTTTTTGGTTACACGGAGAAGTTCCCTAGTGGTGATTTCTGAGATTTTGGTGCACCCATCACCGGCAGTGTACGCTGCACACAATGTTTACTCTTTTATCCCTCACCCGCCTCCCACTCTTCCCCTGAGTCCTCAAAGTCCATTATATTGTTCTTATGCTTTTGCATCCTCATAGTTTAGGTCCTGCTTGTAAGTGAAAACATACAATACTTGTTTTTCCTTTCTTGAGTTACCTCACTTAGAAAAATGGTCTCCAACTCCATCCAAGTTTCTGAGAATGCATTATTTCGTTTCTTTTTAAGGCTGAGTAGTATTTCACGGTGTATATATACCACATTTTCTTTATTCACTCATTGTTTGATGGAGATTTAGATTTGCATTTTTGCAGTTGTGAATTGTGCTGCTATAAACATGCATGTGCAAGTGTCTTTTTTGTATAATGACTTCTCTTCATTTGGGTAGATACCCAGCAGCAGGATTGCTGGATGGAATGGTAGTTCTACTTTCAGCACTTTAAGGAAGCTCCATATTGTTTTTCATAGTGGTCGTACTAGTTTACATACCCATCAGTAGTGTAAAAGCATTCCCTTTTCATCACATCTGAGCCAACATCTATTTTTATTTTATTTTATTAAATTATGGCCATTCTTGCAGGAGTAAGGTGGTATCTCATTGTGGTTTTAATTTGCATTTCTCTAATAGTGATGTTGAGCATTGCTTCCTATGGTTGTTGGCCATTTGTATATTTTCTTTTGATAATTGTCTATTCATGTTCTTTGCCCACTTTTTGATGGGGTTATTTATTTTTCTTGCTGATTTGTCTGAGTTCATTATAGATTCTGGATGTTAGTCCTTTGTCAGATGTATAGTTTCTGAATATTTTCTCTCACTCTGTAGGTAGATGGTTCAAAGACTTAAATCTAAGACCTGAAACCATGAAAATTCTAAAAGACAACATAGGAAAACTCTTCCAGACATTGGCTTAGGCAAAGAATTCATGACCAAGAACCCAAAAGCAAATGCAACAAAAACAAAAATAAATAAATGAGACCTAATTAAGCTAAAAAGCTTATGCACAGCAGAATAAATAATAAACAGAGCAAATAGAAACTGTTGACTTCTAATGAGGGCTGGCTCCAGTGGGTACCTTTGTGTGTCTCCAGTAGACAGAAAGAGTGTGCACATCCTTTAAGCACACATCAAAGGAAAACCAAAAAGGAAGCAGTCCAGGGCTTCTGGAAGGCAAAGGGTTAAAAGAGTTGCCAGGATAATTGAATGTTGACTGTAATTGCAAACATTTGGTTCTTAATGTGGCTGAAAGACGGTCAGACCAACCAGCAGGCCTCTGTAAAGATCTGGGTGCTGGGCTCTGAGTGTGGCCGGAAGCAGCCTGTCAATTACTGTGAGGAAAAATAGATGTGTTTTGTAATGCCTGTAATGAAGATATATCAACATAAAAGCAAAATTTCAGGTCTTTGGGGTATTTCAATCTCTAATGCTATAGCTCAAACCTTTTAATAAGTTTCTTCACATTTGCAAAGCCATCTATGTTGAGAGTGGCTCTGTAAGATTTAAACTTCCCAAATGCTATTTACGTACCACAGAAATAAATTAATAAACAAATAAGGAAAATTGGGATAGTTTATTTATTTGTATATATGACATAAATCTTGGTTTGTTCTAGTGCTATGAATATTTTCTCCTCCCCATCTTAACAGCAGAGCTCTCACCAATTGTCTTTCTTGGTACCAGGAACTTCTGAATTTGATTTTTCCTGCGATATGATTTGGCTGTGTCCTCACCCAAATCTCATCTTGAGTTGTAGTTGCCATAATCCCCATGTGTTGTGGGGGAGACCTAGTGGGAGGTAATTGAATCATGGGGTGGTTTTCCCCATGCTATTCTTATGATAGTGAGTGAGTTCTCATGAGATCCGATGGTTTTATAAGGGACTTCCCCCTTTGCTTCGTTCTCATTCTTTTCTCTCTGCTGCCCGGTGAAGAGGTGTCTTCTGCAATGATTGTAAGTTTCCTGAGGCCTCCCCAGCCATGCAAAACTGTGAGTCAATGAAACCTCTTTCTTTATAAATTACCCAGTCACAGGCATTTCTTCATAGCAGCGTGAGAACAGAGCAGAAGTAAGGAATTGAAGGAGGAGACTGGAGTAGACAGGTCTTATTGACAGCAGGTACATTCCCAGGAGTGTTCTTAGCTGGATTTCTATGAAAAAAATCCACTCTGCATATGAAAACACATTTGAGGGGGGCTTGCCTCAGATGAAGGTAGTGGGGAGGAGTGGTGGGGAGTTGTCTCAAGAGCACCTTGTACCTGAACTGGCAGGAGCCAAGGAGCTCCCTATCCTCTGGAGCCTGTGCAGTCTTGGGGAATGATCACTTCAGAAGTAGCTGACAGTTTCCAGACAGTGCTTCTGTGAATATTCCAACCTTTTTGTGACCCTTCATGTCTTTCAAGGGTTCTGGAAGCAAGTGACGGAGCTCTGGTAGTGACTAGAATCACCAAATTTCCTCTCAACCTTGCCCGTTGCCGATGAGAAATTAATATGATTTAGAAACCTTAACAAATTACGTTTTTATTACACACAGATCTGGAGAATTTATACTCATTACAAATATATGCAGCACAAAGCAACTGACCATGAGCATTCACATGTTCAATAATTACAGCAACAATGTGTAAAGAGCTGGGAGGGTAGACATTATCCTCATTCAGTCAACAAAAAGAAACTCAGAGAAGCCAAGTGAATTTTCCAGGGCCACACAGGTGTGTAAATCAATGCCTGGGATTCAGGAAGTCTGACTCTCAATCCAGGTGTTTTCTACCACATGAGACTGAAAATTAAAATAAAACACAGTCATTTTAAATGTAGGAAGAAAATAGTCTTAGCATTACTGTGCTTTATTGGAGTTTTCAGGTGATTCCAAGTAAGGTTTATAGAGAACAGTTGAGAATCCAAGGCCAAAAACTGGGTTAGAGGCAAAACGCTGTTGGAACCTACACATCTTGTCTTGTAATTTAGGAGCCTCTCCAAATCACCTTGAAGGCTACCATGGATAAGATCACACAAGGCACATGACAAAATCAAGTATATTACTTAACAGTATCAACAATACCAACAAATAACTGCTGGATATGTCTGTGAAAAAGGCTTTCTCTTCAGTAACCAGAAAACTTTTACATAAGATATTTTATTCCAGAGGTTCATAATTATTTATAAAAGAGACAACTATATAGCTACTTGCTTTAACAGTGACAGTGAGACATATTGAAGAGGAAGTGTGGTCTTTTTAGATGGCAGCCTAAACTGGCCACTTCTTGGTTTAATTTACTTATAGTAAAATGTAATATTGATTTGAGCTTGTGTTAGTCTGTTCCCATGCTGTTAATAAAGACATACTTGGGACTGGGTAATCTATAAAGGAAACAGGTTTAATGGACTCATAGTTCCACATGGCTCTGGAGGCCTCAGCCTGGTGGCAGAAGGCAAAGGAGAAGCAAAAGCACATCTTACAAGGTGGCATTCAAGAAGCTTTGTGCAGAGGAACTCTCATTTATGAAACCATCAGATCTCATGAGATTTATTCACTACCATGGGGGAAACAGCCCCTATGATTCAATCATCTCCACCCGGTCCTGCCCTTGACAGTGGGGATTGTTACAATTCAAGGTGAGATTTGGGTGGGGACACAGCCAAACCATATCAGAGCTGTATCTGAACACATATTATATTGGCACATTTCAGTGAAATGAGTACTAACCTAAAAAAGAAAATATGTGGGGTAAAATCCTGCCTGTGTTTCTTACTCTACTGTGACTTTAGGCAAGCTGGTTACCATTTGGGGTCTCCCTCCTGTCTTACAAATGGGAGTGCTTCCGTGAAGCCCTGCTACTTTATAAGGTCATTATAAAGAGCATATACTATCTTGTATATTGTGATGCATAGGAGAAGACTTCATGAATTCTAGTTTTAATAGGTGGCTATTCAGAAGTTCCATGATACTATTAATATTTATCAGGATGAAGGAAAGAGAAATAAGCTAGGTCAGCAAGGACCTCCTACTACTGAGCCTCCCTTCCATGTTCAAGGACCTTTTCTAAGATGCTTTATATATATTGCGTATAATTCTTACAACAACTGTATGAAGTAGATGTCCTTATTTCAATTCTACAGATCTAGAATTTGAAAATCAAGTTCTATAATTGGCTATGACACTACCTGATTAAAGAAAGAGTTCATCTTGAATCCAAGTTACTCTGTTTCCTAGATCCCTGTGCTTGAGCAGTCCACTGTCCTGCCTTTCAGAAGAGCTGAGGTCCCATTTGCCATTGGCATGTCTGTCGTGTTAGTCCCTTACAGGAACAATGGCATGCTAGCGAATGGCTGGCATGATGGCCCAGGCAGAGAGGCTATTTGGGTCCGGATGGCCCGGCCTATTTGGGTCCATGCTCTAGACATTTTGACTGGCCACTGCAGATTACAACTGTGTTTTCCCATTGTTTTATCACAGAAGCCTGGTGATAAAAGCCTCCCTTTTATAGTCCCTGTGAAATAAATCGAAGTGCAGTGTTTACAGAGTCACTCTACTTGATCAGTCTGCTGCTATAGCCTTTGAGTGCTTTGACCCTGTGGATAGCACTTATTTTAATGGCCAGAAGGAAAGAACCTTTTAAGAAGATCAAATGAGACATCCGAAAAGAAATCTGTCTTCTAAGTCCCATGAGTAGGAAAAGAAGCTTTTATGTTTCGATTTAAATTTTGAGAATTGTTTGCCTTTTCAGACTCCAGGGAGGAGAAATAGGTTTATTTTGGAGTCTTACCTAGAGATAAAACTACATACTGCTAAGTTAACTTACCGCATTTGGAGAGTGTGGCTGCCTGGTGGTGTGAAAGTTGGAAAGACTTGGGTCCCTGTCCTGGCTGTGCCACGTACAAGCCGTGTGATCTTGGAAAAGGGAATTAACATTCCTGAACCTATTTCCTCATCTATAAAATAGAGATTACAGTGTTTTCCTAGAGGGGTATAATTTAAAAAGAAAAGAAATTCTTTAGTTTAATTAATTTTTAGCCGGCTGTCAGTTCCCCTGGTTCTGAACAGGGGACCATAGTTCTAGTTCTGCATATTGGTGTAAGATCTTGAGTAAGTCATCTTATTTCTCAGCGTCATTGTTTCTTAATTGAAAAGAATCAAGAACTTGAATCGAAAGTTCTCTGAAGTTTCCTTTTTCTTTCTTTTTTTTTTTTTTTGAGACACAGTCTCACTCTGTCACCTGGGCTAGAGTGCAGTGGTGCGATCTCGGCTCACTGCAACCTCTGCCTCCGGGGTTCAAGAGATTCTCCTGCCTCCACCTCCAAGTAGCTGGGATTACAGGTGCGTCCTACCATGCCTGGGTAATTTCGTATTTTTAGTAGAGACAGGTTTTCTCCATGTTGGTCAGGCTGGTCTCAAACTCCCGATCTCAGGTGATCTGCCTGCCTCGACCTCCCAAAGTGCTGGGATTACAGGCCTCAGCCAATGTGCCTGGCCTGATGTTCCTTCTAGCGCAAACATTCTATATGTCTATAACTGATCAATTCCTGAAACCGCTGGAATTTTGGCAGCCACTACTTGAGATACTTTGAAAAAATGCTTTTTAATGGCCCTTACAATGTCATATTGAGAAACAAGGATCATTTGAGGGCAAAACAAAAAGAGGGTACCTTCAATCTACTCTCTGGATATTTTAGATAAGGTTGCATGTGGTCATGAACTTGCTTGACAACATGTGTTTCTATCCTCAGCAGACTGTGCAGCTTGAGAGCAGACATCTGTGTTTCATTTGTCTTCATGACACACAATAGAACTCTTAGCACCCCGCAGTTGCTTGATAAGTATTAAATGATAGATTTTTTTTTCAATTTTTATGTGTACAATTATCAGAGCTATAGACTTACTTGGACAAATAAAGAAGAAACAGTTTCTTGGCATTTCTTTAAATGTTTATACTCCTTTTACCTCTAATGTATATGTTTTAGACTCACTTATGCTAATTTCAGAGGAAGAGCATATGTGTTCTATGTGGCCCATTAATGGCTACTAATGAATCTGCAGCTCTTCCTTTGAAATTTCTCAGCAAGGGCCAACCTGAATGTATACTCTGGCAGATAAGACATGGGTATTATGTTTATATGACTACCTTCCCTTCTACTTGTCTTCCTTTTCCTGGCTGCAAATCCTTGAATAGCTTCTTCTTTACAACTATATCAAATCTAAGCATCAGCTGGCTTTTCTGGCTTTCTATTTTGTATCGAACCAGCTTCAATCTTTATTGCAAAGGGCTTTTTCTAACTTACTACATTTTTCTCTTGTAGAAATAGTAGAGAAATAGTAGGAAAGCACTGGAAAAGACTTGAGAACTATTTGATTATTTTAAGATTATCATTTTCATAATTGAGAACAACTTGAAATTCTAGGGAGAGTAGGAAATCACAGGCATGCAATATCATCTTTACTCCTTTTATTGTGAGAAAAAGATTAGCATTCAGGAAGCTTTCATTGAGTCACCAGAGACAACAGAGTGATAAAGGTTTAGTATTTCATTGAAATGGGTCCCAGTTAGTTCTGTGGAATCCTGAAACTGATCACAGATGGTGGTATTTTAAATCCATATAGACCTTGTCATTACAAAGGATGACAAAGCACTTGACAAAGTCTTTGTGGTCACCATGCTACAGAGTGTCCAAGGGGGAGATAAAAGAGTTGCATGGACCATTAACACTTGAGAAATTGAACAAACGTGTGCAGAAGAAAAATGTTGACTAGTGACACCAAGAGGAACTCTACTTTTCTCTAAAGGAGCCCAAGAGATGTCAGATCAAAGAAAACACTAGATTTTGATGTTAAATAATTCTTGTTCTCATTCATTGAACATTTTTTTTTGAGCATCGACTATGTGTCTGATACCATTTTAGCACTGTGGGGGACACTAGGACGGATAAGACAGAGTACCCTCTTTTGCAGTAAGAAGAACAAAAAAAAATAGCACCTCTTTATTACCTTTTAATCTTTGGAACAAATTGAAAATAAGGTACAAGTTATCTTGTAATCAGAATAGTACCTTTATTATTGATGAAGCTGATGGAAGAACATGGATAAATGGACTTGCTCAGAGTATCTGTTCTAAGTCAGCTCAATGGACAGCCCACTCTGAGAAGAGTTGGGATTGGCAGAACAGATGTACTTACAAATATTATTCCCCAACCAACCTTGCTTTTTCAGTCCAATTGATTAGCTTTTATAGTAGGTTAGCTACTAATGCCTCATCATGTTCATAGCATCTGCTAATTAGATAACCGATTTCTCCCTTCATGGAGATAAATTAGTAAGGAGCAATGTGGAATGATACTTGGTGTGTTCCCTCAGTGAAGTAGCCTCATGGAATTGTGAGGTCAGAAAATAAAGATCTACAATTAATAATCTCCAGCCTTTTTTTCCTCCTAGTTCATGTAAGTTAAAATTACACTGTATTTTTCCCTCTTAGAAGAAAAATCATCACGATGTCAGGAAAGCCCTGCTATACCCTTTGTGGTGCCAATCCCACAATCCTAGCCAGCATTTCATTTTGGGTGTCTTCTTGGGACCACTCCTGGGCAGTTTAGTTTTGGTTTTAAAGACAGCCTTCGGAAAGGGTTGGAATGGTACCTTAGGCTAATTGCACTTTCTTTTCAATATCCCTAACTAAGTTGCATTTTGTCGTATTGCCCAACATCAGAGGTTGTAAAATAAACCCAAATAGCCAAAGTTAATATAAAGGAGATGTCCCCAATTAGGATATAACCCTATTCTCACTGCTTAGTTTTAAGGGAGAAACAAGAGTATAAAAAAAATTATCTTGGTCTTTTAATAAATTCAAATTTATTGAAGTCCAAAAATCTGCTTAAGGACATCAATAGGTCAGATTTGAAAGTTTTGAAACTTGATATGGAAGGAGATGACCTCTAGAACTGTATTTGCTTGTAGAGATGCTTCTGTATATCACTAGTCCGTCTCCATGATTTGGTCAATTTGGGATTTTTTTTTTCCACCAGTGGAGTGGAAGTCAATGTAGCTAACACTTACCTATGTGCAAGGCACCATGGGTAACAGAGAGACTACTGAAGATGGAAGCCCCTTCCCTAAGAGCTTTACAATCAAGTAAACTGGGTAAAATGTAATAATAGGTTGAAGTACAAAACCTTTCTATTCAGTTCCACCTAAATTGCGAGCATCATTTCTCATTTTCTCATCTGTACTTTCAACTCCAGCCACACTGGGTCTTTATTCTTCCCAACATAGTATGCTTAATCACATGTCTGTGTTATTACATGTGCATTTTCTTTCAGATGTGACTCATTTTATGCCTTTTTAGAAAGGTAGCCTTTAAGAACCAGCTTGAATATCACTTCTTTGGTTAAAACTTTGTTGGTTTTCTGCAAAGAGAGATTTAGATCTTCCACCGAACTCCCGTAGTATTCTTTTCTGTCTCTATTCTAACACCAGCCTCTGGTTTGAGAACAAGACGCTATCTTCTTGTTTGTTCATTCTTCAGTGGTAGATTGTAATGGTAGCTTCCATTCTTTACCTCTCGCTTGTCCGTGCCTTTTACCATACGACTTTAAGTGTCCTCCCACTCAAGGCGTATGATTCTGAGTTTGGCTATGTGACTTGTTTGGCTGATGGGATGTGAGCCGTCATGAAACAATTTGGAAAAACTACTTGAGTATTTCTGTTGTAGTCCTGTGCTTCTTTCATTGTCTTGAGAATATGACTGGGCTAGATTTTTGGAGGATGAGAGATGTGTAGAGCACAGACAGCCCCAGTAATACCAGCTAAAGAGAGCTGAGATCAGCTAACAGCCAGCTGACCCCCAGATATTTGAGCAAGCCAAGCAAAGTATAGAGTGATGGCCTTATATATAATCTAAACTACATCACTGACCCACAGGCTTATTGCTTTAATAAATACATGCTTTTTGCTTTATGCCATTGAGTTTTTGTGGTTAGATGTCAGATAGCTATTGTGTGGAAATCAATAACGGATAGTCCATCTGTTCTTATCATTAGACTGAATTTAGTGAGAGCAGAGATTATTTAAGATTCATCCTTTTTCTTCTCCAATACCTAGCATAGAAAAGGCATATTTGTTTACTAAAAGAAAAATGGCCTTAACAAATAAATATCATACTCTAAAACTAGAGATTACCCCCAACGTTGTTAAAATTTCCAAAATATGTAGTCAACATAAAAGACCCCCAATGAATGAATGGATAAAAAATATGTGGTACATATACACAATGGCATATTACTCAGCTATAAAAAGAATTAAATTCTGCCATTTATAGGAACATGGGTGGAACTGGAGGTCATTATGTTAAGTGAAATAAGCCAGGAACAGAAAGATAAATGTCACATGTTCTTATGCCTATATGGGTGTTAAAAAAGTGGATTTCATGGAGGTAGAGAGTCGAATGGGTAGTTATCAGAGGCTGAGAATGGAAAAGAGAATAGGTGAATAAAGAGAAGTTGGTTGATGGGTACAGAAATACAGTTAGAAAGAATAAGTTCTAGTATTTGATAGTATGGTAGGAAAATGATAGCTAATAATTTGTATATGTCAAAATAGCTAGAAAAAATTTGTATCATCTCAATTAAAAGAAAAGATAAATGTTCAAAGTGATGGATATCCCAATTACTCTGATTTGATCATTACACATTATATATATGTATTAAAATACCACATGAATTCCCAAAATAGGTACAATTATGATATATCAGTAAAATAAAGCACAACTATATTGGGCTTTGAAATATACAACAAACATTTTTTATGGTTATGGTTCATTTATTGTTCTAATATTTCCTTAGGCTAGCATTTATGTTTTTATACATTATATCAAAACTAGAAAAAGAATTGGCATCCAGGAAGTAAAGAAGTAGGAAAAAACAAGTTGGGGAGGGAAGGAAAATGTCACTGCTAATCAGTAGCTGACTGTAGGAAACAAATAAACCAGGGATCCCAGTGTCCTCCCCTTCGTGCTGTTATCAACCATGATGTGTAAAAAGTATTTCCCGCCACCATTTTCTGCCTAGCCAGAATGGCTATTGTTTGACACTGAAATAGTTTAGGTTATCATTAGGGTAAACCTAAATATTTTATATGCTTGTTTGTGTACATTTTGTTCTTTTTTTCTTCTGAGACAGAGTTTCCCTTTGTCACCCAGACTGAAGTGCAGTGACGTGACCATGCGTCACTGCAGCTTTAACCACCTGGGCTCAAGCAATTCTTCCACCTCAGCCTCCCTAGATTTGGGATCACAGGTGTGCACCACCATGCCAGGCTGGTTTTTCTAGAGAAAGAGTCTTACTCTATTTCCCAGGCAGGTCTTGAACTCCTGGGCTCAAGCGATTCTCTCATCTTGGTCTCTCAAAGTGCTGGGATTACTGGCGTGAGCCACTGCTCCTGGCCTTGTTTGCATATATTTGAGAAAGCACAGAGTTCTCAACCAAAGAAGCAGAATCAAGTTGTTTAACGTTTGTCTGCTAGTGTCCTAGTGATGAGATAGTCCAAATTGTTGAAAGTTGGGTTTTAAGAACAACTGATCAGTTTTTGATAGAAGTGGAAACAGAGTGTTAAATGAAAAGTTGAGAGAGCACTCTGGGTAGAAGTCAGTTTTGAAGAAGAGGTGAGGACAGTAAACTGGGACTCTAGAACTCCGTGCAGTGTGAGGTTTCCTCTGGGTCATAGCCTTTCTTGAGCTCTCGTGTACTGCATCTGATGAATGATATGTCCATTTTGAATATGCTATAAAAATATAGATACTGTAGGTTTGGGGGCTACAATCAAGATGGATCTATCTCTTCAGGTGAATTCCTTTTAATTTCCATTTGGAGAACAATGAATAAACACTGTCAAATTAAGACATTTCAAGTCATTTAGAGGAACGGTAAGGAAAAAGAAAGCAAAGCCACTTTTGATAAGGTGTTAGGAAATATAAATTAGGAAATTTGCCTAATAATAGTTTCTTACCTGCCAAATGTCATGCTGGCTTGAAATGTTCTGAACTGACAAGTTGAACTTTTCAATTTAGTTATTGTTCTAAATATTAATAGGAAGAGGAAGTGCTGGTCCACCAAGGTCTTCATCCAGGACTAGTAAGTGATTACCTGCTGCCTAGTAGACAGTACATCACAACGTTGGTTGGCATTTTGTCAATTTGTCTTTGTTTTCACTCCTAGGTCATTTTATAGTGAGACTGTGCCCTAAACGTGAACTTATTTGCCAGACCCATCAAGTGAATTATGTGATTCTTATGAAAAAGCCAAGTTTATTTCAAAGTTTTAGTAGAACACATTGAAAATAGTCATCACTTATTGTGTTCACAGCCAGTTCAAACTGGTTTTATTTCTTTAGCTAGATAGCTATCAAAGACAAAGTCAACCTTCTGGGAAGAAACTTGTGTATCATGAAAGCATCATGAATTTTAGGATAAGACAGATCTGCATTTCAATCTTTGCTTGGCCATTTACTAATAATGCAATCAAGGGTGGTTCATGGGCTAGCTGAGCTTCAGTTTCCTTATTCGTGAAGTTGGGTCAATATAAGTATGATGGATTAGCACAAATGAAGTATATGTAGCAAGCATTCAAAACACATTATAATTCCTTGCTTATTCCTTAGCCTTTTTGGTATCTTCATGTTTAGCCCATGTAAGTGGAAGTAAGTCAAATAAACCATCCCTGGTTTTGGGTGAAGATATGAAACCTTAGAGCCCAGAATTAGTACAGATCTGGTGGTAAAACTCTGTGCTGAGCTGTACTGTCTACATCCCTTAATTCCATTTCTAGGTTCTGACCATTAAAGTGCTGGGATTCTGTTAAATTTAGTTGGTGAGGATGAAACCTAGAGCTATGAGCTCATTAGTAATTTCCCCAGTCAAGCCTTCCACATCATTTTCTTTGGCTTTTTAGGCTCAAGAAGTTAATAACACTTAAAAATAATTTTTTTTCAAGTGCTTGAAGATTACAATTGAGCTGGATATATAATCTGCTCTACTTTTGACCCTAAAAAACTGTGAAATGTAGAAATGTAACCGATCTTATCCTAACTCAGAGAAATTTGCTAAAACACACACATGTACTTTAGTTATTTACATTGGGAAAAACAATTCTAAATTCAATCCTGGATAAGTATTTGTAAATGCAAACTTTATGACCCAGTTGTATTTCTACTGAACAGTGAGCTCCAGGGAAACTGTTCAGGGGTATGATAAAATCTGTATAATTTGAAGGAAAAAATATGCCCATAGTGAAAGATATGGAAAGAAGTCCTCACAGATGAGAGAGAAATGGACTCTTTCCTATCACAGTTTGTAGGGTGAGATGCAGACCTGATTTCTAGGTATTGCAGATCATGAGACTGAAAAACTGATAGAATGCTTTACTCTCTCCTCTTTCTTTCCCTACCTGGCAAACTGTTGGCCTGGGATCTGGGAAGCCATCTCTGAGTTGATTCCTCCAAACCTGCTCTCCATGGAGTTCCAAGAAGGTAACCTGATTGCCTTGCTCTTACCCCTCTGATTATGTGGTGCCATTAGACCCACGAGAGGACTGGAGCAGTGGAAACTGAATGAAGACAGGAAAAGTCTGTAGAGGATGGATGGTTATGATCACCATTCAAATTGCAAGAAAACCACTAAGAGGTCATTCAAAGTGAAAGGTGGGACTTGTGAAAGTATGGTTCTTTTCTACAATGACATAAGTACATTAAGGTGAATGAACTTTTAACTCCCGTCAAAACTCATTCCTCCTGCAGAAGTTCTCCTGGTATGAAGCAAGGAGCCTCAGGGAAAGGATTTAGGATTACAAAAGAAGCCCTCATCTACCATTTTCTTCTCTCTGTTTTTACAGTTTTGTCACATTAACTTTAATGAGGCCAAATGTCTATCAAGCTTTAGAACTATATGAGAAATTTTAAGGAGAATGATTATAGATTCAATTCAGAAAAGATACTATGAATAGTCAGTTAAATCTTTTTTGCTTCTTATTAAGGCTGACTTTTTAAAAATAGGAGCTTTTTACATTTTGTACGATGTGACATAACCTAAAAAAACTTAGAAAATCCTGTGATAAAATTTTAAAGTGAAGTGTTTTGAGAGGTAAAAAGAATATGATGTGAGAAATCTTTTGACAGAAAGATGACAAGCAGGTAGACAGAAGAGACTCATGCATGCTAGTTGAAGAAAAAAAAAACGATCCCCCAAAAAAGATACATCAGGTAACAATGGCCTGGGATGAGTAATTTTCTTTTTATTTCTTAGGTAAAAACTGTTTAATGATTTCAACATTTATCCATTAATTTTTTTGGTTGAAGTATAATTCAAAACTCTATATCAATCCTTTGAAGGTTAAGGCAGGTATTTATTTCAAAATGAAAAAGGATTACAGATTTTCAACTACACAAGTCATAATATAGAAGAGATGTAAAGTCAGAGACTTTCTGGGGAAACGTTTTGATGCCATGACTCCTCTTGATGAAGGCTTGTAATGATGACTAACCTCTATTCCTACTAGAGAGAGAAAGCATTTCAGAACAAATGTAAAATTTCTTTCCCAGGTAAAAGCAATCAGTTCTGTAGTTTAATTCTATTCGAAGCCAATATCTGGAATTTCAGGGGGAAGGTGAATTAAAAAACCTCCATGATGTTCAGTAAACTAGTTTTAAGATTTGCCTGTGGGGGATGAAAACATATTCCCCTGAGGAAGCTTTAGATTACTTTCTTTACTGCCTGACTTGGCTGAGTTTGTGACAATAGAGAATGGTGTATGTAGGAGCAAATTGGTTTCAACTGTTCATCGCCAAGTCTAATATGATGTCAGGATTGCGTATTTAAAAAAATCAATCACAAAAAAAATTTACGCATCAGTCATGATATTTTCATCAAATGACATTATTCTGAATTTCAAGTATCGAGTTTTTCAAAAATACCTAGCTTTTTTTCATAATCCCAGGCGGTGTGCAAATGCAATTGCTGTTCAAAAGTTATGAGCAGACAGTGAATTAAAACTGTGACTCCAGTCTTCTAATCTATACTGGATCAAAACACTTCTCTCTGATGATAAGATAGAGTCTGGAATATGGGCAAAGGAGTTAGTATTTAAAACAGGCTCAGAATTCTCAAAGTCTTAGAGGTTGATTAGATACACAGTTCACTATGTGGTGATATATTGAGAGCTATAAATGATCCTAAAATACTGACAAAACTGAATGGCACTAGGTTCTTCTAAAAGTTCCCATTTTATGTCATTTAATGAACACTAATAGTAACCACTACCACCACCATTGGTCACTTACCAACTACTGGGCAGTCTAACGTGCTTAATTTCTTTACATGATCTGGAATAAGACAACAGCATCACAGAGATTTTTTAGGAGTTTGCCTAAAATCATGCAGGAGAGTCAGTGTTGAACACAGACATGTATCTTTTCAAAATCTCATGATGTTTTACTACATCACATTGACCTCCAAACTGAAAGGGAACATAAAGTAAAGTTTAGCTCTTCCAAAACACCCCAAATGATAGCAACTTGAAATTTATTTTTCTATCTTGTTACAGGCCAGGTTTAATTGCCAGGATCTCAATGGCAGCTCCACGGTACTGGGGACTCAGGCTCTGCCATCACTAGGATATGAAGTCTTCGTCCATATGCTTCAAGAGAACATATCACCAGATCTGCCTTCCAGCCTGTGGAAAGTGGGCAGGAAATTGAGGAATGGAGGGCATTTTGCTTCTCTTTATGGGCACAATCATTTTTATTCATATAAATTGACTTAAAGTTACCCATATAGTCATGCCTACTTGCAAAGAAAGATGGGAAATGAGAATAAAATTCTGAATAGCCATGAGACTAGATAAAAATCTACGAGGTTCTATTAAAATGGAAAAAAGGAAAGCATGGTTATTGGAAGTAAATTAGCGATTGTCACAGGGACTTTTTGGGTAGCGGAGACTACCTGCTTCATTTTAGTGAGCATGATAAGTTCCAGAGAGATGGTATATATTAACCAAAGTGACTCACAATTTAGTGGCATAGCAAGTTGTACAAACCAGTTCTCCTGACCTGCGGGCCTTTGCTTTATCTACCATATCATGTTCATTGTAAAACTTCACTGCTGCTGGTGAAAAACCATACAAACCCTAGAAGAAAATATAGGCAATAACATTCAGGACATAGGCATGAGCGAAGACTTCATGACTAAAACACCAAAAGCAATGGTAACAAAAGCCCAAATTGACAAATGGGATCTAATTAAACTAAAGATCTTCTGCAAAGCAAAATAAGCTATCATCAGAGTGAACAGGCAACTTACAGAATGGGGGAAATTTTTTGCAATCTAGCTATCTGACAAAGGGCTAATATTCAGAATCTACAAAGAACTTAAACAAATTTACATGAAAAAAACAACCCCATCAAAAAGTGGGCAAAGGATATGAACAGACACTTCCCAAAAGAAGACATTTATGTCACCAACAAACATATGAAAAACTCAACATCACTGGTCATTAGAGAAATGCAAATAAAATCCACAATGAGATACCATCTCATACCAGTTAGAATGGAGATCATTAAAAAGTCAGGAAACAACAGATGCTGGAGAGGATGTGGAGAAATAGGAACACTTTTACACAGTTCGTGGGAGTGTAAATTAGTTCAACCATTGTGGAAGACAGTGTGGTGATTCCTCAAAGATCTAGAATCAGAAATACCATTTGACTCAGGTATCCCATTATTGGATATATACCGAAAGAATTATAAATCATTCTATTATAAAGACACATACACAGGTATGTTTATTGCAGCACTGTGCACAATAGCAAAGACTTGCAACCAACCCAAATGCTCATCAATGACTGATTGGATGAAGAAAATGTGGCACATATACACCATGGAATACTATGCAGTCATAAAAAGGATGAGTTCATGTCCTTTGCAGGGACATGGATGAAGCTGGAAACCATCATTCTCCGCAAACTAACACAAGAACAGAAAACCAAACATCGAATGTTCTCACTCATAAGTGGGAGTTGAACAATGAGAATGCATGGACACAGGGAGGGGAACATCACACATGGGGGCTTGTCAGGGTGTTGGGGGCTAGAGGAAGGATAGCATTAGGAGAAATATCTAATGTAGATGATGAGTTGATGGATGCAGAAAACCACCATGGCATGTGTATACCTATGTAACAAACCTGCACGTTCTATTCATGTTATTGCAGAACTTCAAGTATAATAAAAAATAAAAGATAAAAATGCTGACCACATTGGACAGTGTCCCTGAGTTATGTTTATTAACACATAAAACATTCTCAATGAATCCCAAAGATGTTTTGTGCTCTTCTTCTATGAGTTAATTTGAAAAATACAAAAATATTTGTACATATGCGTATTGCTTAGAATGATGATTTTTTTTTGAAAAGAGATTTTAGAAAGCATTTCTCTATAGCTGTAGAAATCTAGTATGGAGTAATTTAGTGGAATTTTCTAATGGACAGAGAGAGAGAATAAGTTTTGAAATTTATTACACTGTGCATTTCACTTGGCTTGCCTGACAGATCACTGAAATTTAATTTTAATTAAAAATATTGTGCATCATAGCCTAATAATCTATAGCCTCATACTGCCATGCAATTTTTGGAAAGCAACAGAAAATTGAAATCGTTCTTGGGTAATGAAAATGTTTATGTTCTCAGGCCACAGGCCAATTCACAATTTACTTCTGATTCTTGAAATACCCATGCTTTGTAAGCACACTGATTAAAAAGAAAAATTTGAATTTACTGTGACTTGTCATCAGCTTAGTGCAAAACTGACCCCTAAAAGAAATGGTTGAATAGACTGTGGGTTGTGCAGGCATAGTAAGCAAAAACCCAAACCGAAATAGGGCAGAGGACTAACTCTTCCAACTCCTACTATCAGCTCTCCATGATTATACACTTCTATTGTTTGTGCCTCAATGTCTTGTGTCAATGTTCGTCAGTACTAATAATACTTTCTACAGATACAGTGCTTTAAGCTTTATAAAGTGCTTTCCTGTATGAGACAGAATTTCATATGGAAAACATCCAATGAGAGAGTGGGGAGGGGTAGTAATTCTCATTTTTGCAGGTAAGGAAATCAGTCATGTTATTATGACATATGTTGATTATATTAAAAGAAAGTGTCATGTTGGGCTATAAGCTTAGTGTTTGCTTTTATAGGAAAGGGTGTTTTGCATATACAAATGTGTCTTTCTGGGATGGACGAGCAGGTAGCAAATTCAGAGTCATCCCATGACTATGTCTGTAGAAATGGAAACAATATCCGGTCTAGTAGCTGCATGCTTTACATAGCTAGACTTTTGGTTTTCTATGTGAGCTCCATTTTTTTCTCATATGAGAATTCTAATTCTGGGAGGCCAGAGTATCCATGCTAAATTTTTCTTTTTTCGTTCTTTCTGTCTGTCAGCATCTTTTACCATGGCCAGGGCCCTTGATGTCCTGCTGTTTCTTTTTTTTCATATATATAGGTGTATATATATGTGTGTATATATATATATATATTTTATTGCATTTTAGGTTTTGGGGTACGTGTGAAGAACATGCAAGATTGTTGCATAAGTACATACATGGCAGTGTGGTTTGCTGCCTTCCACCTCATCACCTATATCTGGCATTTCTCCCCATGTTATCCCTCCCCAACTCCCACCCCCCACTGTCCCTCCCCTATTTCCCCCCCCACAGACCCCAGTGTGTGATGCTCCCCTCCCTGTGTCCATGCGTTCTCATTGTTCAACACCCGCCTGTGAGTGAGAACATGCAGTGTTTGATTTTCTGTTCTTGTGTCAGTTTGCTGAGAAGGATGGTTTCCAGGTTCATCCATGTCCCTACAAAGGACATGAACTCATCGTTTTTTACGGCTGCATAGTATTCCATGGTGTATATGTGCCACGTCCTGCTGTTTCTTGTTGTAGTACCTCGTGTCTGCATTCTTCATCATTGCCCCATTTTGTGCTTGGTTTAATAATTCTGTCATCCTATCTCCTCTTGGAAAGCTTGCCTAAGATCAGGAGATGTAGATGTACATTCAGATCGTGACATGTAGACAAAGACACAGGCATAGACATATACAGTTAGATGATTGATTTTCTGACTCTTTTCACTGGAAGCCTGTAGTCTGTGTGGTCATGTGATTAATACAAGATTTTCCCCTTGTGATAGGGTGCAGAATGGGACATTGGCCCTTTTCCCTTGAGTCTCTCCAGAAGTCAAACTTAGCCAAATTCATGGAACAGACCAAATTCTATTTCAAACCTTCCAAGGAGTAATTTGCTAATACTTCAGCTTCTCAGAGACTGATACTGCCACTAACATTTTAACACTATTATTTTTGCAAGTTCACTTATGCACACTGGCTTTTGCTTAAGATTGCTGTGATCTTCTTTGGTGTAACATCTCAAGACTCTCTAAATTTAATTTGCTATCAGACTAAAAGGCTCAAGAAGTAAGACTGTTTAATTTTTGGTTGTAGACTTGGACCACATTACTAGCTTTCTATGTTCTCTATTCACCCTTTTCTACACCCTCAGATCTTTTAAAACAGGGATTAGTAAGAAAATCATTTTTAAAAATCTCTGTAGACCAGTAACTTCCATGGCACAGAATACAATAGGCTATACCCTAGCTGTAGGATTGTCAGTTGGCTGGAATTCAGCTTTTAGGAAGGGGCTTTAATTTCTTTAAATTCAGAAGATCTAACGGGTCATTTTCTTGTTTTCCTTGTCAAGGTGCCTGATGCTGTGAAACTACCCAGTGATTTGCTGGTTACTTTGGATATTCACTTTTGAGATAGCAGTCTATTTTCTACTCTCTGATTTTCCATAGGACAAGCTTGAAGATCTGACGTTGGCTGATAATGGGGCTTCTTAGGGAACAGATGGGTTTTTGGAATGATCACTTCCAGTAAGATTTTCATGCTGGAAATTTGTCATTGTATATATATAGACTAAAGGTCTCAGGGTAACTAAAAACATTTGACTTCTCCTTCCATTTACCCAATAATTAAGACTGGCTGTAGACTCAAGTCACAGACTTAAGAATGAGAATAATATTTCAGAATTAGGTTGTTTAATTTTTGTACCTCTAAGTAACTGTATCTGGATATTTTGAAACATATTTATTTTTTCTGGAGATTCAATTTGTTGGCTTTGTTCTGAACTTGTCAGAGAAAGGACAACTCTTACTTCAGTGAATGCAACTTGCTTTCATATTTTCTGAAATGAGAGAAAGAGATTGTGGTTTGAAGTTTCTTAGTTTGTAGTCAGCCATTTTAAGATTTTTTTCTATATTGTAAATACAAAGATATTAAGGATTTATAAAGGTAACACTTAACATTTCATCACCAAAGGTGAAGGAGAAAGTGTGATCTAAGCAGCAGCACACAGTAAGGGTAACTTGCAGTGAGATCTTCCCTAAAACCAAAACTAAAACCAAAATCAAAATATCAGCAAGAATTTTATATGTGTTATTGCAAGAGGAGAAACCCTTAAAAATCTTGTATTGTTTCCATATTGCACCATAAAATCAAAAACGTAGGACTTTGCAATAAAATATGACATAATTCTGTCTTTTATTGTTTTAGTAAATTTATGGGTAGAGAGTGTAAAATCTCCTAGAGTAATTGCATATCACTTTAAATTTAGCTCAGTGATTCTTCCCTTTATTTCCCAGGACCTGTCCTATCTGATCAGCTAGTCTATTAGACATTTCTCCAGACACTTTGCAAAGTGTGATCTAATGGTGGTACATGATTTACTTCTATTGATTCTAATTAAGCTTGAGAAAAAGCCAAGATTGAAAATTAAGAAACTTGTCTTAAAATCTCATTTTGGGGAAATTACTTACTTATCTCAACGTTTGTTTCTTTATCCATAAATTAAGGGGATTGCATATAAATATCATAAACCACATTTTTTTCCCTCAAAGTATGGATTGGGAAAGCTGCATTGGAGATATGATGCATGTCTTACTATCTGCATTTAAAAGAAAGGGAAGAATGACTGTGTAAAAGAGACACCTCAGTCTTGAGTCCTTGAAACAATAGTTCTGAAACTTTAGTATGCCCAAGAATCTATTCTCTGGGGAACTCATTAAAAATTACACACTCCTAGGATAGAAGTGTAGGAATCACTACCTGGGTTAAAGACACTCCTGGGACTCACTACAGAAATTGTGATTCAGAAAGTCTGGTGTGAGGTTTACTAATCTGTCTGTTCAGCAAGTGCCTCAGTGGGTCTGATACAGTGGATCCTGGGACCACCCTTTAGGAACCACTGCCTTGAAAGCTATGTGGCTATGGGTGGCACAGTACAAGCACTCACAAGCTACCAGCTGATAAGAGCTAATGTTTTCCCGCAAGTTCCCTGAAGCTTAGCAGATTTTAAGCTTAGTTAATAATTGATTACATTTCAGCTGGGTGTGTTTTCGGATGAAGTTTAGCTCTAGGTAGAGAATACGGCCTGAAGGGCTATGTTTTATCCTCCAGTTCTGGTTAATGGTGAGCGCTCTGATTCCTTCTAGAAGACTGGCTCGGTCACTTTTTAGTATGTGATGCGAGGCAAGCCACCTTCCCTTTAAAGCCTCTGTTTCTTCTAAGGTGGGGGTGGTATAATATATCTTTCACAGTCTTATTATTATGAATGTATATGATAAAGCATACAAGGCAGTTAGCAGAGTGCCTAGGATGTAACAATGCTGAATAAATATTCGTATCATTGTTGAAAGCAACAGGTGAGACACATTTGACTCAGCAATCAATTTTTAGTACAAGACGCCTTTACAATTTCAATTTATTCTTCGAGCACTTATTAACTATTCGTTTTCTGTGAACTAAGCATGCTGATGCGGTGGGATTGGGTTACATGAAAAGGAGAGATGAAACAAAGATGGGTATAGTTTTCTCTGACCTCAAAGGGATGTGCAGGCTAGTTGTGGTAGGCAGACATCAACTAAGACATGGGAGAGAAACTGGGAAGAGGAGGCAGAAATTCAGCATGGCTTAATTCTGGAAGTATCTTTCCTCAATTGCAAATTAAGGCTGATGAGTCCTCTCACGTCTGGATAGGCCTCGGCCTAGGGTTGCAAGGAAGGGCTGCTGGAGAGCTTTACCTACCAATTTCCAAATGGCAATATGTATTACAATCTGCTATGGTTTTCCCTGTCAAATAACTGGATAGCTCACAACATATTTTTAAAATAAAATAAAACTGAGGAATGATTTTTCTCTTTTTATTTACTTAAGAATTATTCATTGAGGCACTGTTTACAATAGCAAAGACCTGGAACCAACTCAAATGCCCATCAATGATAGACTGGACAAAGAAAATGTGGCACATACACACCATGGAATACTATGTAGCCATAAAAAAAGATGAGTTCATGTTCTTTGTAGGGACATGGATGAATCTGGAAACCATTGTTCTCAGCAAACTGACACACGAACAGAAAACAAAATACCACCTGTTCTCGCTCATAGGCGGGTGTTGAACAATGAGAACACATGAGCACAGGGAGGGGAGCATCACACACTGGGGTCTCTTGGGGGGGCTAAGGGAGGGGCAGCAGGGGATGGGGGTTGGGGTGGGATAACATGGGGAGAAATGCCAGATATAGGTGACGGGGTGATGGAGGCAGCAAACCACCTTGCCATGTGTGTACATATGAAACAATCCTGCATGTCCTACACATGTACCCCAGAACCTAAAGTACAATTAAAAAAAAAGCACTATTAAGTAAAATTTTGAATGAAAATAAAAAAAGCAAAAGATATTCTTTATAAAAGTAGGTAGTATTATACATTTTCCTAACTGGTATGGGCAAAATGGATGCCTTTGAATTTGGCTATGCTATCTTACTGAGCTCTTGCTGACAGATCTTCCTAATGAGAGAACACTTCCTTTGGTGGACTGCCCAATATCTTTGTAAAACACAGAAATCACTACCTGGGTTAGAGACACAGACTACATAGACAATTTTTCCTGAAAGAAATAATCTCTCCGTGTCTTTCAAAAGTCACTGATGAAGGGGAAAAAGTTAGAATAAGGTTAACTAGATCTGGGCTTTATGATGCCTACAGAAATCTGCAACCCAAAGATAAAACTTCACATTTCTTTTTGGGAAAATACACAGCACCGTCTGAAGAGTAGACACATTACTTCAGTGAGAAACAGAGGTCCTCAGAGGAAAAAGAGGGGAGTCGGAACCATCGCTGTTTCCTGAGCACTCTGCAGCTCCTGTCTGCTTCATTAGCAATGGGCAGCGTGGCACTTCTAATTAAGAAGTCATTTAAAATAATTTGCAAAGAGCAGGGACACGTCAAGTGTGGAAAGCTCCTCATAGAGGACCACTTCAGGGCTAATGATGATGAGACTGACAGCAGTTGGGGACCTCAGAATCTCATTCTGGCAGCTTGAGAGAGCACCTAATTAGCACCTGTGCCTCTGTTAGAAACAAAATAAGGAACCCATTTGTGGTCCTGGGCCAGGTAATTTTCAGCGGCAGAAAGCCTTCATGTGCTCCAGGAATCCTGCTATTCTAAATAAACTCATCAATAGCAGGGGTAAATTCTATTAACAGAGAAATTAATACCTCAGCTGAAATTGCAATGATAAGTAGCTCAGAAAGCAAGGAAGCTGCCAGATTCCTACGTAGTCACTTAAACCAGCAGCAGGTGTTCTCTAAGACCAACGTGGAGTTCACTATTTCAGCTTGTGAGATGATTTACACTGGCACATATAATGTGCTGTCTTTCATGGATAAAGAAGGTGACTGTGGCCGGTCCTTCATTGTATCCTCATCAATGAAAGGACTTGTGAGTCAGAGGGGCGTTGTTCAAATTTTTAAGTTGCCATTCACGAAATGAAGAATACGGACTTTATAAAAAGCTTATGTAAGCCTCTACTTTCTCATCTGTATGATGGAAATATTAGTGTTTATTTCACAGAGCTCTTGTGAGCACTGGTTATTATATGTGGTAATTACTAAAACAATGGTAACCCTTATTCATATTTCAACACTGGAGATCCATTTACTCAAAATATTTTTGAATGCTTATTATATTCTAAGCCCTATGTAGTTTCTGGGTGGCTTTGTCATAAACAGTTGTGCTACACTACATTATTCCCTAAATAAAGATAGCTTTGTTAATTTTCAATATTTAGACTAGAGAAATATTGATTTATGAAAGCAATGAAATTGGTTTATGTGGGGCTTAAAACCTAGATGACCGGTTGATAGGTCCAGCAAACCACCATGGCATGTGTATAACTATTTAACAACCCTGCATGTTCAGCATATGTATCCCAGAACTTAAAGCAAGACCAAAAATAAAAAAAGAATTTTTTCAAATTATGGCAATTATTATGTTGCATTATCCCAAATGGTTCTTGAAAGTGTAAGAAATTACTTTCTTTCTCAAACAATAAAGTTTTATTAACATTGAGGCTATTTATCCAAATGTGCCATGGGAGAGTCCATGAGATTCTCCAAGATGAATTTTCAAATTGAGTTTGTCGTGAGCCTCTAGTTAAAATAATGTCTTCTACTTGGTATATATTTTTTTTAAACAAAAAGCTTAGTTGAATTTCTGTAATTTGTAATGTTTACTTTAAACTCAGATTCAAAACATAGCCTACATCATCAGGGAAATTATTCTGGGCAGGAATTCTGCTCCGATTTTCATGTTAGTGGGAGGACTTCTGAAGTAAGGTGACCATGGACTAAGTAAAAACCTGAGGATTTTGTGACTTTTGACTTATTTTGACTTTTGCTATCTTTTTCTGGCCAATTGAAAGACTTGGGTGCCTTCTGCTTTAATTTCCTCATTGATAATTGGGAGCGAGTGTCTTGTACCTACTAGGATTCACGGTACCTGTGTTTTCATCTTGTACAGATGAGACTCAGCAGTGGCTTTCAAATTTTAACTGCAACAGAATCACTTGAAGGGCTTAAGACACATATTTCTGAGCCCACCCTCCAGTATATGATCCACGACTTGGGGTGGGGCTCAGGAATAGGCATTTTGGGCATGTTTCACGATGATGCTCATGCTGCTGTTTGGGAGACCATACTGCAAGAACCACTGGATAAGAGTAAGCTGGCCTAATTTTTGTCAGGTGCCACAATTACACTACTACTAGCTAGTAGCGGTATTCTGCTTGGTAGCAAAATGCTTTTGCATACATTCATTTTATCCTCACAGTAACCCTGGGAGGCAGCCATTATTAGATCTGATTTATCATGAGCACTGTGCTGTAACTGTTTCTGTTTTTTCTAACCCCCAATGGGCTAGAGGTTCTTTGAGGCCGAATTCCACATCATATTTAGTTCTGTATCCTCAACACATAACAGGGCATCTGGCAATATATGTTTGTAGAGTGAAGAGAAGGATTTGTCTTCGGTTGTGGTGAAGCCTAGTTTTGAACTTGAGCTTCTTAAACTTATTCTAGAGGTTTTTCTAATCTTGAATATACAAATTAAAAAAGCAAATTTGCTCTCGTATTTGGGAAAGGGTTGAAGTGGTTTTTCCACTTTATCCTAAAGTTCTAGGTTTAAGCATCTAGCTAGCCAAGGTGATTAAAACTTGTTTTAACTATACTGTTAGATACTGAAATACAACACATCAGTCATATATTATACATTTGTTCTTTTCTCTCTTTTCTTTCTTTCTTTTTTTTTTTTTTTGAGATGGAGGCTCACTCTGTTGCCCAGGCTGGAGGTCAGTGGTGCAATCTCGGCTCACTGCAACCTCCGCCTCCCAGGTTCAAGCAATTCTGCCTCAGCATCCTGAGTAGCTGAAATTACAGGTGTGTACCACTGTGCCCAGTTAGTTTTCGCATTTTTAGTAGCGATGGGGTTTCACCATGTTGGCTAGGCTGGCCTCGAACTCCTGACTTCAGGCGATCCACCCACCTTGGCCTCCCAAAGTGCTGAGATTACAGGCGTGAGCCACAGTGCCCGGCCCTTTTCTCTTTCATCATGACTGCTTTATCAAATGCAGGCAATCTTCACTTTGCCAGTCTTCACTTTGGTAGTTCAAGACAGTAAAAATGATTGTGCAAGGTAAAATGGTGGAAGTGATAGTAATAATCAATGGGGAAACTTACATGACAAAAAAACTTTTTTTTTGTCAGAACATTAAAGACTTATTATTGGTTATAAATGTATAGGGAAGTAAAAAAATAATAATACTCATATTCATTTAGTATGTTGTAATTTAGAATATTAGAAGCATTGAGAATTAAAGTGTTTTTTTTGTAAATAACGTTTCAAGCATAGTTCAGATAGTGTTTGCCTTCTGCTAATCATATAACTTATGATATGGAATAAGCATCTTTTCCACGCCTTGGAACATTTTCATACTCAAGTTTGGATAAGCTTTTAACGTTTTATCCTTTGCACTTTCAGTGTTGTAAAATATCTCTAATAGTTACCTTAACGTGCACTTTTTTGCTGGAATCACTTCCTCTGGGACACTGTCATCCTTTTCATCTCAATCACTCCCCTCATTTATGTTGACAAATTTGCCCTCACTAAGTTTCCTCTGCTGCATAACGGAGAGTCTCTTGAATGGTTGCAGTGTCCACGTTTCCGTGGTCAGCTATTTTTTTCTATACCGTTTTGGAATCTGGGTATAAATTTCACATCAGTATCTTTATCTGAGCTACAGCTTCACCAGATAGCTTAACATTAATCAATTTATGAAGATTTACAAAACAATGACGGTAGCATTTACTGGCAGTAAAAGGTCCTGCTTAATTCTCCTTAATTATAGTTTTCTTTCATGTTTTTTTCTTTCATAGTTATAGTTTTCTTTCATCTCATTGCTTTGTCCTCAATGCTAGCCACACTGATTAGGATTTCTTTTTGATTGCAGTCTTCAATAAAAAATATAAGTAAATGCTCCATTTCAACAATAAGTGAGTGACTTCCTATTTATTACACAATTTAAACTGACAAATGTTGGAGGAACCTGACTTTGTTTTCTAGTCACTGGACTTTTTCATTATGGGTCAGACCATACCATATCCTCTTTCAGGCCTAGGTCTTGTTCTACCTTCACCAACATTTTCAAATCTAGCATATAATTTTACTTCACTTTTTATATCTTTGCTACTCTTTAATCTCTGTTATTCAATTCTATCTTTTGATTATCAATTTTTGTAAAATGTCGTGGGGTTTATCACTTGTAGACAAGGAGGCAACACAGCTACATGCTTTCCTGTCTGTGTGAAATGAACAACAGATGGAGCTTGATGAGTAACTGACAGACTGTGAAAGAACTGGTGTAGACAGTCATCTATCATGATGTGCATTGGCTTGTGTAATGTTTGTGGACTGAAGAGTTAGCAGTGAAGTCTGTACTTTATATAATTACTGTACTCACAGGTAATATGCTGTGTTTAAAATTTGAACCATGTTATTGGGCTATTGGTATTATTTTATTTAGCTAAACAATAGTAAATAAATTTCCTGCATATTAGAAATGTGCAATGTGAGGACCACCTATAACTAGAAAAAATTTATCTTCATGTCAGAATAAAAATATTTGCATAATTTCAAAGCCATCCACTGTCAAAATAGTGTCCAAAAATATCTTCTAAGTTGTTTAAAGAAACAACTTTCTTTTGCCTCCAGATGGACTGATTAAATTAAGAAAACCAGAGATACATATTTCAATATGATTAAAAATATACATAGAAAGAGAGAGAGAGATTCATAAACTTTTTTTAAGATTCAGCACAACTTAAATCAACCTGTAGAGATAAAAGTTTAAGAGCTAGATGAAATATACAAGGACTATGTTAAGATTTCATTATTTAAGTTTTCTGCTAATCTTTTTCCTATGATGTATCTTCCTCCTGAGTATTTCAGTGGTAAAAATAAAAAGAACAAAGTTCTAAGCCAGACTAGGTGAATTAGGCTCTCTAATGGAATTTAGGAAATTTGGCTTGGTCTAAAGAATCATTTGTCTAAGTTCCTGAGTTTTTTCTTTTTTCTATGCTAAGATTTGATTCACTGTGCTATGCATTGCTGTGGTGGAACAGTTGGAAAATTTTTTAGGTATTTATTTGTTCATTCACTGCCTAGAACAGTGCTTGGTATGTAGTTGGCATTCAATAAACACATATTTTATTGAACTCATACTGGACCTTGGGAAAGGAAAGATGATATAGACACTGTCCTTGTGGGCACAGAATAGGGCTCTCTGTACCACAACCTTCTGGTGAATCTCCAGTATTGTCCAATGACAATATTAATGAAGTTTCTAATTTATCCAGTGCATGTAAAGTACTAGAAACTCGATTAGAGCTTTGCTGAAATTATTGCTCTTTGAAACCAAGATTAAAGATGGAGGTTCTGCTTTCAAAGTGATTGCTTACATGTCTGTCAAGGTTTGTTGGCTGTTGGATAGGGGTCTCTGTTTCTCTCCACTAGGCCTCTCCATGGGCCACTTGAGTATCTTTAGGATATGACTGGCTACCCCAGAGAGACTGATCCGAGAAGTCATGATAGAAGCTTCAGTGCTCATTGTGCCTCACCTTGACAGTCACACATTGTCGCTTTCTCAATATTCTATGGATCACAAAAGGATAGCCATGATTCCATGAAGAAGGTATGAATACTGGGAGGTATTTTATTTATGAGATACAAATGATTTTTATATTATTTTGCAGATGAGCAAACTGAGGCATGGCTAGTAAGTGGGAGAACTGCGATTTGTACAAAGTCATTGTGGTTTGAGAGTTACAGTCTTTAGCATTATGTTACTGGGTAAATATACTTTAATACTATCATTATTATCTGTTGTTTCCATATGTTCTGGGTGTTTATGTACTATTCTATTTTATTGGTCTATTTGTCATCCCTGTAGCAACAGTACCACATTGTTTTTATTATTATGGCTTTGTATTAAGTTTTTATATCTAAAACAGTTCCTCTGCTTCATTCTTCTTCATGACATTGATAGCTATTCTTCAATCTTTATGCTTTTGTACATTTTATAACTGTCATATTTCATGAAGAACCCTGCTGATGTTTCTATTAGAATCATATAGAACCTAAAGATCAGTTTGGGAAAAGTGAATGTCTTCAAGATATTTTGACTTCCTTTCTTCAACTAGTAGATTTTTGGATTTGGTATGTATGTCCATTGACCTGCCCTATCTTTTTACAGATCTGGGTGACTTCTATTTGTCACTCAGGACATTACTAGGCTACTTTGGCATTTTTTTGGTGGCAGTCATTCAATATAGGAAGAATTTTTTTTTTCGCTTTAGTTCTTTGCCTGTCCTAGTTTTGCAACTTGGAAAGAAGTACTTCCTCATTTGTACTTTGGCACACAGTAGCCAGTAGTTCTTGGAAAATTTCTATCATTCTTGTTTTTCTATTTGTTACAGCCCTTTACATCCTCCAAATACCCTGAGATGACCTCAACTTTCTGCTTATTGTGTCTACCAATCCCAAGCCTTTTTTTTTTTTTCCATTTCTTTAGATTATTAGGGGTGTTAAATGTGTTTTGTCAAAGTGCCCAGAGGAAGAGTTGGGCAGAGAGGACAGAAGATGAGAAGGTGTATGAAAGTGGTTAGATATGTGGGTGAAGATGTAGTTGAGATTGTTTGGTTGATGGGCTCTAAGCCAGTGACTGCTAATAGGAAGGTTCATTTGGGTGCACAGCCTGAGTGTCTTCTATTTTGAGGGTTCAAACCTGCCATACTTCCCCCTCCTCATCACACACTTCTCTAGTCTCCTGAGGTGCCTGGTAGCCCATAGAGGAATAAGACTTAATGACCGTGTGTCTGCATTGCAATACGAATGCATGTTTCTTTTGGTTTCACTCTGTGTATTATATATGATTTAACATTGTTCTTAATCTGTTGACTAAATGTTGTCACCAGTGCAATTTTTTATTTATTATAAGAACTAATAAATAAGAAATCCCACTTTTGGGTGGTTACATTAATGCTGTAGGTTCTTAGGTATCACATAGATCTCTGTATGTGGGTATTTAGTTAGTGGCACCCCAGCAAACTGAAAAAAAGCTGTTTCAGTCTAGCAAAAACGTTCTGAACCCTTAAATCTATCTCATTATTTATCATATGTAGAAAGCCCCCAGTGAAAGGGGGTTGTGCCCAAATAAGGCTAGGGTATTTTGATCCTAATTTTGCTAGGACTCTGATCTTAACAAGAGTGTTTACAAATACATGTTAATAACGAAATCCAAATAACCTAGGAGAGTTCTGTGGAGTTCCAGCAGCACAATCATTGTGGGCACATTTTCTTGTGAAACGTTAATGCTGAACCTGGGAAAGGCCCTGAGTACAGTGCTGACTGAAGTGGAAAATTTTCATGGTGTGAAGTGTACCCATTGCTATTCAATATTTACTTGCATAATAGAAGCACTAGGGATCAAATATTTCCTTGTATGTGTTAAGCCTCATTTGGAGCCAAGCTTTTTTTCGAATACTCCATTTGCAATCAAATTGTGGGCAGAAATGTGGCAAATCTCTAAAACAGCAAATTGTGTGTTTATTCTGGAGTATTTGCCGAGTTTTAATAGGTTTTTCAAAATCAAATTTTTTTACTACTTTAGTTTCCTTCCCTTTGGTTTAGTTCATTTTCTTTTCGTTTCTTGGAGACAAAGTTTTGCTCTTGTTGCCCAGGCTGCAGTGCAATGGCACGATCTCAGCTCACTGCAACCTCCCTCTCCCGGGTTCAAGTGATTCTCCGGCCTCAGCCTCCCGAGTAGCTGGGATTACAGGTATGCACCACCATGCCCGGCTACTTTTGTATTTTAAATAGAGACAGGAATTCTCCATGTTGGTCAGGCTGGTCTCGAACTTCCAACCTCAGGTGATCTGCCTGCCTTGGCCTCCCCAAGTGCTGGGATTATAGGCGTGAGCCAAGGTGCCTGGCCAGTTCATATCCTTAACTGAAACCCTGTGAGACAGAAAAAGATGATGCAAAGAAATAATTCCCAATTTAATGCTTCTGCTTAGAGAATTGGCATCAAAAGAAACTGAAACTTTAATAAAGCTCTTTAAACATGACACAAATTTGTGTGATTGGGAGCAGAGCTGAAGTTCAATTGTGCCATTCCCTCTTTTCCCTTTTAGGCGATAGTCTAATAACAGAAGGTCTATTGGAGATCATCTTCAGTGTCGAATGTTTACTTCCCGCCTTCCTTGGAGTTAAAGATTTTTTTTCTGAGGGGCCTAATGAGACGAGTGAATTGGGTATCTGGTGCTTTGGGAAATACGCCCTCTCAGATGTAACGCAGACCAAAATGGGGCTCAGCTCTGTCTGCTGGTCTGTGCGCAGGCACCAGGGACCACTCTTAGAAACGAAGCACCCATCGCCTCAAGTTGAATACCCCTGTGGGACATGGATGTGGTTGGCGACCCTCCCCCGGAAACGTATCCTCATTGCTTTCCGTATCTCCTCAGGTAAGAGACGCCATAATTCACAGCTAGGATGTATTTTACGTACCACATGCATATTATTTCCTTCCTCCGTCCCTCCTTTACTTTCAAAAGGAGCAGAAAGAGAGACAGGAAAGCAGGGCTGAGGGAAAAGGGCCGTGTGCATGACAGAAAGACTGGGGCGGGCTTTGTGGGCAGCGAACGACCCCATGCTGGACAAGGCCGCTAGTCCCAGGCCCACCGTCTGCACGTGCAGATTTCCGGTTTTAAATTCAGCGCCTTTCCGTCCTTAAACGCCTCCACGGCTTGGACTACGCCAGGCTTCCCGCGCATGCGCTCTTCAGCTGGGCTGCCTCAAGCGTCGTCTGTGGGCCTGCGGAACCGTCCCGCCTGTTCTCGTCAGGAAGGTAGAGTCAGCCCCACCCCGGGCCGGCAGCATCAGAACCTGCGTTTAACAAGTCCTCCGGTAATCCATGCACCCATTCCGGGTTGAGAAGCCGTTCTACGGAAAGTTTGCGACGACCATTTTGAATGTTAAAAACAAACACGTAACAGCCGACCCATAAAGCGCCCAAACAGAAGGCCTCAGAGATTCAGCTCTCCGGAGGCCGCTTTCCTTCTGGAGGCTCTCTGGGCCGTGGGAAGAATGCGGAGCGCCCGTAAATATTCAGCATGTCCCGCAGCAGTTTGTTCTCTAAGCGGCCAGCGGCCGTATTGAAAGCTGTTAGGTCGACTCTCCATTTACCACCTCGGTGAGCGCGCGGAAAGGCTGGTCTCTTGGTCCGTCCTTCTTGAAGTCCCACCAGGGACACAGTGCCAGGCTCACGTGAATGCTGATGGCACATTTTCAAAGCGCTTTTGCGCCTTCTGTGTTTCACAGGAGCCCAGGGCGGGCATCGTCGCCGCCACCTTAAGGGGAACGCCCGAGGCTCAGGGAGGCTGAATGATTGACACCCCAAGGTCTCCGCCCCCAAGTCCAAGCTCCTCCCACCCCGGCAGGCCACGCCCTTCGCAGGGAGCACAGACTCCCACGAGGACCCATTTTCCTTTCGGGGGCTTCCTACGAGATGGGCCGATCTCCTGCCTGTTTTCTAGGATCTGAGACTCGGAGATCACGAAGACCACCGTTAGGACACAGAGCGCCTGGAAAAGTCTGCGGGACCACAGGCTTGCCTGTAGCTGCCCCTGGGAACAGGGACGTCTGGGCGCTGTGGGACTCCTGGCTGGTGCCCAGGACACTCCCAGGCAGCTCAGCCGAATCGCGACCCCTGACAGCCCCAGAGCCGGCGGCGAGGAGCGCCTGGCCCTTTCCCTCTCTCGGCTTGCTTTTCTTTGATCACCTTTCATCTTGTGAAATCTGATTCCCTCCCACATGTGCTTCTTTCCTAAGCCCACATATGTTACTTGTTTTAAGAAGCTAACATCAATATTTTGCTACCCACTGGTCAGGCTGTGACTACGTCTTTATTTCCAGCTCTTCCTTCCATGTGGGATTCTGCAGGGGTCTAAAGCTTTTGCACCAAGAGGAAGTGCACGAAGAGCCGCCTCCTGATCTAAGGCCTGCAGGGCCCTGGCTGCCATTCAGTTCCCTTCTTTAGAAGCACGCGCAGTGTTTGCTGGGCAGCTGGAGACTGGTTAATTAAAGTGTCTTGTTGGCAAGATGTCGAAACGTGAGTCATTAGCAGGTTTGCTGATCTTTCGACCCACACCCCCTCTAAAAGCTGATTAGAAGGCTATTTTTAGTCTGCTTTGCCTTCATTTAGGCATATATTGTAGGCTTCCTAAATTATGATAATTTGGCATGTCCAGCTAATGAATCTGTCAACATGTCAGAGCAGAGTTGAAATAGGAAGGTTATGTCAAGTTTTTGTAGCCATAAAAATCAACAGCAAGATTCCCTCTGAGTCAGTAAGAGAGCCGCTGGCTGCTGTGAGGAGCCTCCCCGAGGGAAAACTTACAGAACTCCTGCCACCCATCAGGAAGGACTGTTGTGATCAGAAACAGAATGACCTTGAGGACAGACACTGTGATGAGATATTTTCTTGGACCCAGAGGCTGCTCTTCTGAATGAAAAGTAGACCCTCTGGGGCAAATCATGTTATTTTCCCTCAAGATAGGAGTGGAAAGGCAGGCAAATTCTATTGTTATGCTCATTGCCTGTATGGATTTGAGTTTTAGCAATGTGTGAGCAATATGACTCATTTACTCGACTTGAAGAGGTGAAATGTGTGCTCTGTACACAGTGAGCATTTTGGAAATGTTGCCTAATGATGTGGTTTCTTTCTAGGACCGAGTTCGGAAAGGAGTTTATTAGAAGGGATGTGCTGTCTAAAAAGTATTGTAGATGTTAATAAATATTCCGGATCTAGGCTCTAGATCAACCAAATAGTCACACTACGGTGAGCTGATATCAAAATACAAGTTCAGGACAAGAATCATATCCTAGTGTATAACCTCGTTAGCCATCCGTCTTTTCTCTGTCCTCTGTCCATGCTGTAGGAGAGAAATCATCTTGAAACATAAATTTGATGATTTGTTATGTCTTTCCCAGTGCTCTCAGGATAAAGAACACAATTCTTGGTCCTGCAGGCCTTGTGCAGGGTGCAATCTCTGCCATCTGTCTGCTGTCTGTTCTCATGTTCTCCTTGCTCTCCCTGCTCTATTTTCCGTAACGTTCTCAGAACACTCAGGCCGTCCTTAGACCATCCTCTCTCCCACAGAAAAAACCTTTGCCTCAGGTGCTACTCTCCTGGAATTTTCTTCCTCACTCTTCCTTCAGAACTCGGCTCAATGGCCACTTGCTCAGGGAAACCCAATATGAACTTTTCCCCTAAAACATTTTCCCTTTATTTGATTTCATTTTCCTCTGTTATAATCCCTATTTCCCATCATAATCGTCATCCTGGTTGTATTTTGATATCAGCTCAACGTAGTGTGACTGTTTGGCTGATGTGTGTTTCTCCTGCTAGTTTATAAGCTCCATGAAGGCACGGATCAGGCATGCTTTTGTTTACCATGATATACCTAGTCCAGCATGTGGCCTGGGACACAGTAGCTACTCAATACGGATGTGTTGGATGAAGGAACAAATGTCTACTATGCACCAGGCCCTGTGTTAGATGCTGGTAATGAAACCTGAATAAGACACGGCTGAACATGCAGGTTGTACCTGCTCCCATGAGCTCACGGTCTCAGAGGAAGGCTGTAAGTTTTGGGTTGTTTTAGTTGAACGTGATGATTGCTGATGACTGAGGTTGAACCAGGTGCTATAGGAGCTCTAAGGAGTTCCGTCTCAGGTGTGCAGATGGTCAGGGAGAAGGTGCTTGGGACAAGTTTTGAAGAACTTGTTGGTCATAATTGTGTTGGTCATAATTGTGTTGGTCATAATTGTGTTGGTCATAATTGCAGGGCTCCAGGTTGGGCACTGCCTGAATTTGCATGAGTGTAACACACGCACACGGTGCACTGATAGTGTGCCAAGAACCGCTGGGAACTCCAGATGACTAGGGCACACTGCCTGACCTCAAGGCTCATAACGTGGTGGTAGAGACGGCACCTTAACACTCACATAAATAACAATCCTAAAGCACATACACTGTGTTAAGTGCTAAACTGTAGTTTACAGCAATTTGCTGGAGAGATTCATTCCAAGTAGCAGAATCTGAGAAAGCCCCTTGAAAAGGTACCACTTGTGTTGGACTGTGAAGGGATGATAAGATACCAGTAGGTGCTATCATGACAGCCGAGACATGAGCCTGGTAGCAGGGTGTTGATGAATGAATTCAGGGTACGTCAGACAACTAGACTGTAGGGTTGAATGAAGTTACAATCATTTGTGCATGAGGAGGGTCTGCAATCCTTGTTTATGTTTGCTTATTCCTGGCACAGGAGTGTAACTTTAACTTGCATAATGAAATCTTGACTCACGTATCTTTTTTTGCCATATCAGCTGCCCCGTTCTGTTCGTCCTTTCTCTCCCCTCAAGTTTATGCTTTTCTGGCATAAAGACTGATTGTAATTCTCCTCAGATAGGAACAACTGGGAGCTGACAAGGAGGGACTAAGAGATTGTGTAATCAAAAGCAATAAAAAGATTTAGTTGAATGGGTGTCTAGCTCAGAATTCCCAAAGCGTGCTCTTCTGCAGATGGGAAACAACGTGCCTCCTCTAACATGCCGGGCAATGTCCATTATCCTATCTGTCTTCCTTTATCACTTAGGTTCACTCCATGGGTAACCACTATTTTAAATCCATCTTGCTTTACTAGAAAACCATTTCCTCTTTAACTAGGACAAAGGAATCTAAGCTTATATAGCTTCCCGCGAACAGCATGAAAACCTTTTAAATTACACAACATTGATGGATGTTCACCCCTTCCTCTAAATACCATACATATGCTATCCCTGGGGTTCACTTAACGCTTCCTTACTGATGATAGAACTGCTGCTTGGCACAGATGAGGGCAAACACACTGCATCGCTGCACACTCTTGTTCAGATTGCGGTCTAACCAGTGAAGCTGAAATGGAAAGTCTGAGCCCCTGATCCTTGCGGCACACAGCATATTAAATGTTGCGCTTGCTAATGTTCCTCCTCTTGAATGTGAAATACATTTGCTACTGTCTCCGGATCCCAGTGTCCTAAGTGGTTGGGTGATTCTGAATTGTGTACCACGGCCAAGCTGCAGAGGCCTCAGGGGAGAAGCTTTGAAAAGGAAAAAGGATGTGAATGCTGAAACGTTCTGCCTCCGGGAGAGTCCTTAACAAGAAAGCCTGCTTAGTGTTGGCTAGACTGAAGTTTCTGTTCCTTCACTTACCCCTTTCTGAAAATAATCCTAGCAGCCAGATGGAGTTGTTGTGCTGCTTGTATATAAAACTTTATGTATGAGAAATTCGACAAGAGATGTTGTTAAATGAACACAAAGACCCTTACACTGGATTGCTGAGAGACAATAAAACAAAACAGACTGGAGAAAACGATGCACTCTTTGTCACAGACGATTCTGTGGGCTTGTCCTCACCGCTTCCAGCCACATCTTACATGCACCAGTACAGGGGTTTATAATGTGGAAAACGCTTTTCACCTGCTCTAGCTTGTCGGCGGCCTGAAAACATGTCATGGAGACAGGACAGGGAAAGACATTATTCTCATGGGACCGGTGGGGAAACTGAGGCACAGAAAAATAAATGGTCCAAGTAATGGCCAGTGAGCGGCTACACTGGGCCTAAAACGGGCTTTCTGATTTAAGCTCGTATCTGGTTGTCACATTGTCTCTGGTTGAAACACCACTATCTCATAGGACCCTTGTGGGGAGAATGTACCCTTTTCAAAGTTTTCTGAGAAACCTTCCCTGCCCTTGGTAAGCTCCACATCTGGCTCCTACGGCATGCGTTATGTGAACCCCCAAATTTTACAAGTATTGTGAATTCTCTATCCTATTTCCTAAATAAATTGTGTGGACTTATCAGAGCACAAGCACCCCAAATGCAGGTATGACGTTGTTGGACACAAAGCAAGTGTTTAACAAACACTTAATGACTTCTTATATATTTTTGTGATCAGTGAAAAATATATAAACAAATGCCTAAGGAATGTAACTTTGCATTGAGTAAAGTGTTGTATCAGCGCGATTTATAGATTTTTTTCTCTGTCATTTTTATTCTCTTAAATATCATCAACATGATGGGATACCTAATGCTTTCTTGGCATGTCCACATTGAAAAAAACATTGGAAAGTAGTCTGTAATCTTTTTTAAGCTTTGAACATTTCTGAAAATATGATGAAAACTGGATCTGCATATAAATCTAGGATGGGGGCAGAAAGAGATCTGCGAAAACCCATTCTTAGGTCATAATTAAGAAATCTGATATTAGAAAAATATTGTTTTATTGCTGATGGTAGCCACTTTCAAGCATAACCTGATTTCAATAAACGAAAGGAAAAAACCTTTCCCTTCCCTGACATACCCATTGGTGTTCAGCCAGATGGATGTTCCTTTATTTCCACTTTTCTTCCTGTAAACTCCCCCGGTCCCCTTATTCTGTTTTTGGTAAGAAAAGACAATGGCATTCACCTAAAAATTCTTCATCTGACAATCCTTCATTGTGAACTTACCACATGCTAGACACTGCTGAGGAAACTCTCTGGGAGGTGTGTCCTGTCCTCCAAGGGTCTGCTGTCTAGAAATGTGTACAAAGCTGTGAATTCTGCCTGGGGAATAGGGTAAGGGTTCAGAGACTAGGCGATGCTTACATTAGGGAATGGAAATAAGCGGGTGCCCTCCTGGTAGAGAAGAGAAGAATGTATGGCATTCCAGCAGAGGGCTCACCAGGTCGTGCACAGAGTCACAGGGCACATGACTCCTTCTGTGGTTCTGGGAGTGGACTGCCAGGCGAGGACATCAGTTGATGGAAAGGGAGTCAAGGCTCAGATTGTAACATGATAAAATGTGTTTTCTTTATTCTCCCATGGCACATACCTAGGTGGGGAAAGCTGAAACCTGCTTGGAGATCCTTTGTATTACTGTGGCGATAAAGTATTTTGCCACTTGCTACCACTGGCTACGCAGTAGGGATTCTTGGCTCTTGCTATAACCCAGATGCTAGAAACACAGGCGTGTGAACAAAAAAGACACCTGTGCTCCCTTTGCTTGATATATGAACTGTAAAAGCTCTTCAGTGCAGTAGAAACGTTTCCTTGGACTCTGAGGAGGTTAACCCATCTGTTTATAAATACTGTCAATCCACAAGTAGCAAGGGGAAGCCACAGAGTGATTTATCTGGCTGCCTGAGCATTTTGAAAAAATTACTGGTGACGGGGTGGACCGACACTCCTGCTGGTATCTTAAGTAGCAGCCAGAATCTGTTTCCAGCTGAATGGACATACAGTCTCGGTCTGTGATTACTTAAGCGTCGTATAGCTCCGTGCTGAATCCTCACCATTTGCCTGTTTCATTCAGTGGATGTAGTGGAACTGTATTCTTTCTGTTCATTTAGTTGTTCTCTAAGACAGTCGGCAGGTTCACAGGGCCAGTGCTTGCAGATCAGTGTCTTGCGGGTAAGTGGGTCACACTTCATTGAAATCATCCCTGTCATTGCTCCTCTCTGTAGCAAGCTCCCGTATCATGTATTCGAACAGTGAATTTTCTTCCCCTCACCATTTAGCTGCCTTAGGATTCAGGGGATATGAGCCATAACAGTGCCCTCTCAGCGTTGATGATACATGATTATTAAGTTGATTTACCCTAGCTTCCTGGAGACTGTGTACAAAATGTCCTGTAGAAGTCAAGTCTCTTAGTCCCTTGGGCACCCTGTGGGCATCTGTCCTCCACCAGCGACTCTAGGGTTAGTAGAACCCTCTTGGGTGAGGGAAATGATAAAATAAGGTTAATGAGCTGGGAAAGTTCGGGAGTGAACCTCTTAAACTTTCTTGCTAAAGGGTCTTAGAATCCTTTGAGTGGCGGATGTTAAACTAAGTCACGGTAGAGAAGCTGCTCTAGATTATGTTTAGGGTGAGCCCATAGATCCAAAAAAGATGTTACAGATGGCAGCGTAGACAGAGGGCACAATCCAGGCCAAAGTGACACTTGTGCCGTTCAAATTAGCCCTACAGTCGTTCTACAGTTGTCAGGACTTCGTTCAGCTTTTTCGGTGCAGTGTTGGGAAGGATTTTGCCCTGAGTATCCACTCTTGATTCATTTGTCAAACTTCATTTGTACGATCATATGACCAGGTGAAACTTCAAAAATATTTATTTTTCCCTCATATTCCTCTTTTTTTTTTTTGGATTAATCTAAGCTGCATTAAACAAATGAGGTGTTATTCTTTTCTGTAACTCAGCAGAAAAGGGTCTTTACTGGCAACTCATTCTCACATTTCCCTAGACCTGGAAATATATCTTTACTTAATAGTCTGAAATGTCCACTATCTCCACTTGAAGCTCCCTTCCCTGACATCCTGTGAAAATTGACCAATGCCAATTACTTTTAATTTTCCTCTCAAGTATTGTTTTCATTTCTTCGGATAGATTTCTAAGCACATTTTCTTATGTGTTTGTTCTATGTTTTTCATTTTAATAAATACTTAGTATGCATGCTCTCTTGTACTGTATCAATAGGCAGGTATTACTATTTTTCACCACTCTCTGTAGGAGGGCATTGAGGCTTAAAGAGGTTAAATAACTTGTTTAAGGTTCTATGTCCAATAATTGACGGAGCCTTGATTAAAGTTCACATCTGCCTTATTGCAGACTCCAAATTCCAATATCTATGATATATTACCTTTAGTCATGTGACTATTTACCAAGTATCATTTCATGTTTTGTAGATAATTTGCAAGTCTTTGGAGTAATATTTTTTAAACCAAGAGTTATGGCTTATTAGTGGTTCATGACTAGCAAGTTTTTTGTTTTACATGAAATGGGTTAGAATAGAGTCTTACAAAGTAGAAAACACCAGAATGCATTGATATAGTAATGGTTGGTGTATTTTTGTGAAATCTTTATTGTAAGTGTATAGGTGTGTATTGAATCACAATGCAAATTGTGTTTATGACTGCGAGTCATGGAAAATTCGGTAAACAGTGTTATGCATGACAAGGAACAGTATAAAACAGCTTCCTTTGTGTCAAGATATTTAGATAACTTGGATCACAGTGGGAATGGAAGATAGATATAAACTGATGTTGGCAAAATACACAGCAGCGGATGAGTGAAAGCCAAAATATGCAAATAATACGAAAGTTACAGCCCTCTTCTGGTTCTCACCGTCTACTCTGGCTCTCACTTCTAAAGGTATGTGTGACGCGCTGAACGTTTTGAGGACAAGGACGTGCCTTGCTGCTCGGAATCCTCTCTGCCTTGAGCAGAAGATGCTTCCTGAGTGCTTACTGAACGCATGAAAGAAGGAGTGAGGACGAGTGGCCTTCTGTGTGAAGACACATGGTTCCAAAATAGCAGCCTTGAGTTTGGGGAACCTTGCAACCGGCGCTTTCATTGTGTGCCTGCTTCTTCCTTTCATGGAGTCTGTCTGCTGTGTGAATAGCGCCTGAACGAGCCCCAGAAGTTTCCTGGGGCGCGTGGGACGTGGGATCGCCACAGTGACTCCTCGCTCCCTCGACTCAGTTGGAGGCCGCTTTGATCAGCTTCTCCAAGGATGTGACGGAAAATGTGTCTAGAAATGAGTGGGGCCAAGTTTGCCTGAAAGGAACGCGCTGGACGCGTGAGCGCTGGTATCTTGGTGCTTTGTGTCGTAAAATCCTCAGTGTGTCGTAAAGCTTGTAACTTTGTGTCGTAAAATCCTCAGTGTGTCGTAAAGCTTTGTGTCTCCCGAATCCCTGGCATGGAATTAAGAGCAGAGATAGGCCTCACCAGTCAAAGGGCCTTGACGGTTTTTCTGTTTCTTTTGTTTTTAGCAGAGTTCTATAACGGTGTTTTTGCAAAGTTCTTATGATCTTCCCACGAACTGTCTTCCACAGCTTTGCTCAGTGTTTGCCGTTTACACCTGTGTCAAGTGAATTATTTAACTAAAGGGGCATACGCAAAGATTTCAGACTTTAGTTTTTCGTGGGCCAAAGGGCTGCTTTTTAAAAACAGTGTAAAGAACAAGTAAGAAGGAGGTGCGACTCGGGGACTACAACGTCTGGACATGTGAAAACAGCACTTAGAAATTCGATTTGAGGTTCTTTATTTTTTGCTGCCCAAAACGATCCTTATGGACTTTTTTTTTTTTTTTTTTCCAAATTAAGGCCAGGCGTGGGGGCGCACACCTGTAATCCCTAATCTCAGGGCTTTGGGAGGCCGAGGAGGGCAGATCGCTTGAAGTCAGGAGTTCGAGACCAGCCTGGCCACCACGGTGAAACCTCGCCTCTAATAAAAACTGAAAAATCAGCGGGCGTGGTGGTGCCTGTAGTTCCAGCTACTCGGGAGGCTGAGGCAGGAGAATGGCTTGAACCCAGAGGCGGGGGTTGCCGTGAGCCGAGGTCATAGATCACGCCATTGCACTGCAGCCTGGACAGAGCGAGACTCCGCCTCAAATAAAATAAAACAAAGGAAAAGAAAAACATACGCATATTATCTAAGCGAACATGTCGGTTCCCTGACAATGGCAGACCCCGAGCCCCGAGCTGGGTGCTGACGGTGCCGGGCGGGGAGCCACAGATGGCCTCCTGGCGGCGGGGGGAGCAGACACACGTGCCTGGGTGACATCCAACGGGGGTGACGGGATGTCGCAGCAGCACTAGGGCCGCCCCCTCGGCCTGGGAGGCGCTCGGGCTTCTTCCCAGAGGAAGCGGGGTTTGGGCTGAGAGCAGAAGGCCGTGTAGGAACAGGGACAAGAGAAGGGCAGGGTGTGGGGGACAGGAAGGAGGGACAACCCAGGTCGCCGGGCGCGCCTGCAACCCCAGCACTTCCGGAGGCCGAGGTGGCGGATCACGAGGTCAACAGATCGAGACCAGCCTGGCCAACATGGTGAAACCCCATTCCCCGCCCCCACCAAAAAAAAAAAAAAGGGTGCAGGTCGCTCTCTGAGAATTTCTGGATAGTTCCGTATGACCGGAACTCAAGCACGTCAGGTGAGGTGTGGAAACACGTGACTGGGAGAGAAGGGTAGGCTAAAGCGTCTTCTAAGTCATGTCTCGGAGTTCCTACTACGTCCCGAGGGGAACGAGGAGTTTTAAACGGTCTTGTTGGAGGCCTGAGACGACAGTTGAGTGAGTGGAAGGCGACGGCGCCTCGCCCCGGCCCTGAGCCGCCTTTCCCCTTCCCGCCTGCGGGCGCGCGGGGCAGGAGAGCATCCCCCGGCCAGGCCGCTCCGTCCTCCGTCCGCGTCTCCCGACAGGCTGAGGGCGGGATCCGAACACGCGGCCCGGCAGGCCTGGACGCGCTGCAGCGACACGCAGAGCAGCCGCAGCGCCTCACGTCACAGCGCTCCACAGTTCGCAAACACTTGGACTCTCTGCAGACAACAATTCTTTTCACTCTGACGGGAGATGAAAAGGGCACAGCGGAGCCCGAACAATGCCAGCCCTGAACGACCTCCACTCAAATAGCACGATTTTCCCCATCTTCACTGAAGATAGAATAAAAAGCACCGAGCTTGTGTGGGAAGATCTCTGTTCCACACGCCTGCCTGTGTTTTTGCTTATTTCTGCCTGGGGTTCAGTATTCGTCACCTTAGACTTATGCCCCAAGGAGAAAAACGTCAAGCTGGACTCAGGTGAAGCTTCCCGCCCTGGCCTCGCCGATGTTGCCTCTTGTGCGCTTTATTCGGCCTCGTGTGAGCCTCTGGCGCCCTTGCTTCCTGATCGTTCTCACAGGTCCTCGCACGCATGCCCTTGCCTGGCATTCTCTGAGCATCTTAGAGCCGTTCAGAAAATTATTTTCATGTGTGTCTTAAGGAGCTTAACTAATCATTAGACGTCAACACGCCCTCTTGGCGGTGAAATGTTTTCTGTCTGTCTGCGTATGTTCTTGTGACTCTGCTGGAAGTCTCAGGCAAGAGGGACCACTGCTGTGGGTCAATGGATGTTACCTGAATGACAAGACGAAGAAACAGTTCTCAACACTTGCTAAGGAAAAAATACAGCAATACATTATTATCCTGCAGAGCCGTTATATCACATACACACATACGGTAACTCAATTAACAAAGACAAAACAGATTCATGTTAAATGAGTAAATCACTAGCCATTCACGGTTTGTCTGGCCCGCTGCTTGCACGTCTCACACTAGTTCCGTGTGTCCAAACATCAGTCATTCACTTTCTTTTGACCTTGGATGGTTCAAGCTGGACACTACATAGAAACCTCGATGATGACCAAATTCTGGTCTTTGCTTTCGGTCTGGCCTGTTCTTGGGCTTAAGTTCTTTACCTTCAGCTCTTCCCAGATCTTCACAGTGTAGCTCCCATTCCTCAGCCAAAGGTTTACCGGCGTGTGTGGTTCCGGTGTTCAGTGTTGATGTAGTGGCTATTTACTAAGGTCTTGAATAGAAATTTACCAGGCTCTGTCTGGCATGCAATCAATGCTTTTTCTGTCCTACTCCTACAATTTATATGGCTAACTTCTTCTCATTATGCAGGCCTCATCCCCTAAATGCCGTCTTCTTTTACAATCCACCTTGATATTTCTGCCTCAAGCCCCAATTGCCTAGGTGGAGGAAGGCTAAACTGCTATGGTGTTGACATAATTGATTCAGGTTATGGGAAAATTCTGCTCCATGAGGCCATTCATGGATCCAGGATCCTCCTCTCTTGCTGTTCTGTTAAGTATTGTCCTTATCTGAATCATTAATGCTGGATTGTCACTACATACATCTAAAAGCCAATGGAAAGGGGAAAGAGAGCGTGGATGAGGCATGCTTAGTATGTTAACCCTTAGAACCAAAAGTGGCATACATCATTTCTTCTCTATTTTATTGATGAGGACATAGTCACATGGCCACATTTGCTACAAGAGAGTCTAGAAATGTAATTAGCATAACAGTCATGTGCTCAATACAATTCTGCTTCTAGAAGGGGAAGACGGGCTGAGCACGTTGGCTCATGACTGTAATCTCAGCACTTTGGGAGGGTGAAGCAGGCGGATCACCTGAGGTCAGGAGTTTGAGACCAGCCTGGCCAACATGGTGAAACCCCGTCTCTACTAAAAATACAAAAAATTAGCTAGGCATGGTGGCAGGCGCCTATAGTTCCAGATACTCCAGAGGCTAAGGCAAGAGAATCGCTTGAATCAGGGAGGTGGAGTTGCAGTGGGCTTCGATCATGCCATTGCACTCCAGCCTGGACAACAAGAGTGAAACTCTATCTCAAAAAGAAAAAGAGGAGTGGGGTGGGGGGAAGATGAATTCTTTTAGACAACTAGCAGTCCCCACAACACTTAGCTCACATTTAGTCACTCTATCACATGACCCTGTTTTATTTTCTTCACAGCAGCTATCGTTATCAAAATAACTTTTTATTTATAAGTTAATTTATTTTACTCTCATTAGAATATAAGATTAGTAACAGCAGAACTGCATTCTATTTTTTTTTAACCTCTACATCTATAGTGCATAGAACAGTGTTTGCATACTGAAGGTTTTCACAAGGTTTTGAGGCTTCTGAGACCGGGTGAGCCTCTTGCTTAAGCTGAAAGCTACAAGATTCTCATAACTGCTGTCTGTTCTTTTATATCTGCTAAGAGGCTTATACATCATGGCAGTCAGGAGGCTGAGCTTGAGGTTGTATACTGGAGCTGCATTTAATTAAGTTCTTGCCCTCTTAGAAATGAGAGACCCTCATCTTCAGTTGGTCACTGACTCCCTTACCAGACATCCAGAGTTAGATGAATTCCATTTATCTGGGATGTTTAAATCAGGGGAGTAACTAGTGCCCCAGTGTGTTGCAGAATACTGATTTCATGTCTTTGAAAGATGGAGGCAAGATTTCAATTTCTATACCGGCTCATTCTGCTTACTAGGGACATCCATCTTTTTAAGCTATCAGATCCTGCTGTTCTGTTTGAAGTCCACCTCAGGTGCTGCCTGACAGGTGCAGACACTGGAGGGCTGCCCCTGTCTAAGGGAGGGAAACTTCTCGTCCGGCGCTCTCCCTTAGCAGCTCCTCTTGCCTTCCCTACTCCTGCCCCTTCAACCTTATCGTAGCCCAACCTGGACATCCTTGCCTTACACTCATCTTCATGCCTGTCTCCTGGCTTACCTCGATTTCATCTTGTGTTCTTGTTTTGCTAGTATTATGATCCTGATGTTTGCAAGGAAAGAAGATTAATCAAGACTACGACTACAAACTCTATGTGAGTAGGAGAAAGATCGTTTATATTTATTATTGTATACCATTACCATTACCTAGCAGTACCTGTTACAAAGCAGGTAAGCAAAAAGGTAAAAAAGAAAAAAACCAATAACACTGAAAGGATATGCATAATACTTTGAGAAAATGCAGTGAAGGTAACAGTAAAATGTTATGATGAAATAGGGTAATCAGAGAAGATATCTAAAGTGATAACGTTTAAGATGCAAAGGGCCTGGAGAAGAACAGACTCCAAGGTGGTGTTGAAGCTCAGCATATGATATCTCAGAGTATAGCGTGGCACTTTAGTGTGTTTCATGCTGTGAACTGAAGAAGACTGGAAGGGCCTCAGGAGTCAGAAATTTCCTCTACCATCTCCACCTCCTTTCTGCTTCCTTCATTTCTCCCCAGAGGCAGGTCATAGAAACCAGAATTTCTCTTCCTCAAGGCAAGCCATAGAGCCTAGAAATGTCACTCTCTGACTTTCTTCCTTGTTCTTTGAGATTCTCACTTGACAGGTGTCCCGTCCCATTCCCAGAGGAAGGAATGCTACCTAGAGAAGCCAAAAAGAATCTGAACAAAGAGGTCTTGCTGCGTTCCCTCCTCAATCACCATTAGATCATACCCTGCTTGTCCAACCACATTTCTACATGGCTGTCTAGTCTTCTTTAAATCTAAGCATAAAAATACAGTTTTCCTGGAATCTTTGGGTCTTCATTTTCAAAGACTCCTGTGTCACTTAAAACTTTGATTGAATAAATATGTTAGACATTTCTCTTGTTAATCTATCTTTTGTTATAGGGGTATCAACTGTGGACCTTGAAATGGGTGAGTAACAGGTGTTACATCTTTTCACCCCATCATGGTATAGTGTTGTGTAAAGTGTAGACTTGGAAGCTTCAGTGTGGGCTCAAAACCTGCTTCTATTAATTATGATCTGCATTAGTCCACTAGGGATACTGTAATAAAACAGTATACACTGGGTGACTTTACCAACAGGCATTTATTTCTTAGAGTTCTGGAGGTTGCAAATTTCAAGGTCAAGGTGCTGGCCAATTTGGCTCCTGGTAAAGGCACTCTTTGCTGCCTTCTTGCTTTGTCCTCACATGGCAAACAGAGAGAGAGAGAGAGCTCACAAGAGCAAGCATTCTCTTGTAATAAAGCAACTAATACCATCAACTAACCCTAATTATTTCCCGTGATAGTTAATTTTGTATGTCAACTTGATTGGACAACAAGGTGACCAGATAGTTGATTAAATATTATTTATGGGCATGTCTGTGAGGGTATTATTTATTTACATTTTACTATAAGTTCCAGGATACATGTGCTGAACATGCAGGTTTGTTACATAGGTATGTGTGTGTCATGGTGGTTTGCTGCACCTATTGACCTGTTTTTATTATAAATAAATATTAAATTGTGAGAACTGCTCTTTCTGCTTCTCTTGCAAGGACCATCACGTTTTTGTTGATTTGTTTTCTTATTAATTCTGTTAGTGTGGTGAATTACATTAAAATAATCTTGTATTCCTGAAACAAAAGCAACTTTGTATTCTCTAGGATTGTTAGCACAATATTAAATAATAGATGTGAGAGCACATAGTTCTACATATTAGAGGGAATGAGTTCATCACGTTCGTATTGTCCATAACTATAGTTTTGCCCTTCATCAAATTTAGAAAATTCTCCTTCATTCCTATTTGGATACCATTTAAAGGTAAAGAATGAATCAGGCCATCTAGAAAGGGTATGACAGAAAAATTTTGACAGGGGAAGAGTTGGGGGAGGGATAATTGGATCCTCCTACCAATTAGAATGACTATATAATTTATCTCTCAAACCAGGAAACTTCTTAAACTAAAAATAACTAGAGATATAAGCCAAGCTTTTCTAGGCAAA